>JAVSCE010011534.1:0-60394 GCA_032199065.1 Smutsia gigantea
AGCTACCCCAGCTGCAGTGCCATTCGCTCTGGAGTCACGCCAGCTTCCGGGGCCTCCAGGTCCACCAGGCGCTCCAGCACCAAACGCGACACAACCCTGGCCTTCTCTGCTGCATGTGCCACCATCTGGGACCTGCATAGCTGCCGCAATGTCATTCCCCTCAGAGCACACGGTGGACATGACCACACCCGATGCCAACCGCTGAGAGACTGCGGCTCCCTTGTGAAGCTCTGCCCCTTCGCATGCAAGGCAAAGCGAGATGCCCCACATGCCTGTGCAAACAGACCTCCTGCATGGCTCCTGGCATGGGATTGGTTCCCACCAAGTCAGCCCTGTCCTTCCACGGGCCAACCTGGAGTCTCCCTCAGCACTGGAGAGAGCCTGGATGCTCTCACGAAGCCCCGCCCCTTGGCGTATGGCCCACCGCGGGCTCCCAGGTGTGCATATGCAAACAGACCCCAAGCAAGGCCGGCTTCCTGCATGTTGTCAGTTTCCACCAACCCAACCCTAAGGCTGTGTGAAAGCATCCTGGTCACCTTGTGGGAAGCTGGAGGACACTCAGACCACCCAGTGACATTAGGCAGGCAGGGTCAGAGTGGGGGCTCAGCCTCTCCACCAGGGCGAGGATGCCCAGGCCCCGCAGGGCTGGCAATAAGCCCTGCCGAGCACCCTTGGCTCACTGGGCTGAGCAGAGGGTGGCTGGACTCCAGAGATGATGGCAGGAGAGGCCGCAGGAGCCTGCTCTCCCAAGGCCAGTGGGCCTGCCCAAGGTGCTTGGACAGAGCCGTGGAAAGTGCAGCGTCTAAAGGGAAGGACTAATGACAAAGGCCACCTTACAGTCCCTTCAGAGTGTGGGCAGGGTCCCCGATCATCTCACAAGGCCCTAGGTGGCATGTCCTGCTATTACCGCCCTGGAAGAGGCTGGGGTACAGGGTGGCTAAGTGACTGGCTGAGGTCACCCACTGAGTGGGTGACTGTCTCCCACACCACCACAGGTCACCAGAAAGCTCCCCTGCTGCTGAGTACCAAAGGCGACTGTTGGGGCCAGGTGGAGGCTTGGCCCTCCCTCAACCACCATGCTGGCAGTGGGACCTAAGAGAAGGGGACAGGTGTGTGAGGCTAGGAAATCAACAGGACTTAACTAACATTCATGAGGGAGCCAGACTCTGCCCAGGTCTGGGGAGGGTGCAGGAGGTGAGGCCAGGAGCAGGGGCTGATTTGGGGGGCTGGGGGCACAGACTGGGGAGTTAGCCCAGTGTTGGGACACTTGCGTCCCGGAAGATTACATAAAGTGATCTGGTGGGGTGGGGTGGGGGTGGGGGTGTGGGGGAGCAGGAGGTCAGAGGCCCAGCAGGGACCACTGGCAGGGCCTGGTAGGGTGGATGACGTGGGTGGCAAGGAGCTGGCCAGAGAAGAGCCCACACAGGACTCCGCTCCCCTCACCCCAGGCCTGGGCTGTGCCTCCATGGTGATCGTCTTCTACTGCAACACCTACTACATCATGGTGCTGACTTGGGGTTTCTATTACTTGGTGAAGTCCTTCACCACCACGCTGTCCTGGGCCACATGTGGCCATACTTGGAACACTCCCGACTGCGTGGAGATCTTCTGCCATGAAGACTGTGCCAATGCCAGCCTGGTCAACCTCACATGTGATTAGCTTGCTGACCGCTGGTCCCCTGTCATTGAGTTCTGGGAGTGAGTCAGGCACCCTCTAGGCCATACCCGCTGGTCCCTCCCTCTGGGCTCCACACGTGGCTCGAGTCTGCACAAGCAAGGGCCCAGCCTCGGGTGTTGGGGTGAGGAGCAGGAGTCATTCCCAGGCCCTGCCTGCCCCTGGGGAGCACTCAGGCCAGTCTTAGGGGGAGCTGGGACAGATGGGCGTTGCTCCTTCAGCACCATTTCTCATTCAGGGCACCATCACGCCATGCCATCCTGTCCTGCCAGCCTGGGGGAGGGGGCAGTGGTCCTGTGCGTGCTGAGAGCAGCACGCAGTGGAGCTATCAGCCCTGCCACCTCTGGCTGGGGCTCCCAGGCTCCAGGCACATGCACTGTGATGCTCTCAGGCCAGGCCACGGGTTTGGGCCAGGCCCATCCAGTAGCCCAGAAGGGCTCAGACTGATGCAAGGGCTGCAGGAGGAGAGGTGGAGAACCAGCCCTGAGACAGCTCCCTGTGGCTTTGCCCTCTGCTGGTTCAGCCCTCATGGGCTCCTGGTCCTGCAGGAGCAAAGCCCTGTAGCTCTCCAAGGTGATCCGAGGAGGTGCCGGGGGCCCTCGTCTGGGAGGTCCCAACCACTCTGTACACCCCTCCAACCTGCCCCCAATTTGCCATTGCATGTTTCCCCTATCACGACGCTGCGGTCATGGTCTTGAGCTCTGCCCCAATGAACACCATCCTTCCAGCTACTTCGCTGGGCTCCCACATTCTCAGAGCCAATGGGGAGTCTTCTGTGCCCCCAGCCTCACCCTCCAGCCCACCCCCACCCCAGCAAGCCTCTCCCACATAGGGCAAGCACTTGTACCGTCACCAAGAGAAACCTCATCTCTCTATCATCCTCCACTTCAACCTTCGTCCCCTGCCTCTCCCCGAGTCGGCCCCTGCAACCCCCATCTCTTCAAAGATGGAGGCCCCACAACTGCTCCCACACAAAGTGACTGAAACACACACTTGGATTTCTTTAAATACTTTATTGAGTGTGTCCAGGGCACCAACCAATCTGGGACTGTGCTGGCTGTGAGCAGGCCTGCTGCCTGTTGGCCAAGGCCCGGGGACCCAGGTCATGTTGATAAGCTACTCTGAGGCTGGGGCCACCTGGGAAATGGTAGTTGCCCCAAAGAAGCTGCTGAGCAGCAGGTTGTTGTGGACCGCCATGTTCACAAGCTCTGCAGTGATGCACCTCCTGCCATAGTTCTGGGACTCGTTGCATGCCAGCTCCAAGACTTTGGCCATCAGGTACTGGGTGATGGCCTCTAGGAAGGCCGGGGTGGACAAGCTCAGGCACTGGGTGTAGTGGCCCACCCGCAAGAGGCACGCCATATGGCTCAGCAAGAACAGCAGCTCTGCTCCAGAGGTGCAGGAGTGGGTCCTCCTGTGGTCACCATACAACTCTCGACGGCTCCTATCCCGGGGCATGTTGGGCGTTTGGGTGCAATTTCTCAGACTGGCCTAGCTCTGTGGTGTGGTGCGCTGCAGTCTAGTGCGGTGGGATGCACTGCGGTGTGACAAGGTGCGGTGGGATGCGGTACAGTGCACCGGTTGGCTCCAACCTCTCAGGACAGCAGGTGCTCAGGCCGCTACTCCGTTTCCTAGTGACCATGGACCAGCCCCTCATTGGTCGAGGTGCACTCTGTGACATATCTCGTGAGGTCACTGTTCTCACATTGGCCCCTGGCGGGCCTGGGCCTGTAAGGAAATGGTGCTGGTGCAAGCCTGCGCACCCTGCTCTGTGGCACCTCTCTCTGAGGGAACTCTCACTTCACACTGGACAGGAGAAACTACAAACAAGTACGATCCAGTGGCACCAAGTATATGCCCACAGTGTTGGGCATCCATCACAGCTATCTAGTCCCAAGATGTTGGCACCACCCCAAAAAGGAACCCCTATAGGCCTCAGGCACGCCCCCCACTGCTGTCTCTTCCCTGAGGCAGCCCTGAACCTGCTCCCTGTCCGTGGAAGTTTGCCTATTCTGGAGACTTCCTACAAATGGCCTCACACAGGTAAATAGGTGGCCTTCTGTCTCTGGCCGCTTTCACACAGCATAACGTTTGCCTTGTGGCTCATGCATGCTGTAGCATGAATCAGCTGTCCAATCTTTCTCATGGATGAATAACATTCTCTAGACGAGGGTTTGACCGCATGTTGTGACATTTGGGTGATTCCCACCTTGTAGATCATGAATAGCGCTGCAGTGATGATTTCTGTACAAGGTTTTGTTCTAACATCTGTTTTCAATTAATGTGGGTATATAGCTAGGGATGGCATTGCGGGTTCATATGGTAATTCCATGTTTACCTTACTGAGGAAGCGCCCACCTGATTTCGCACAGCGCCAGTACCTTTTGCATTCCCAGCAGCAGTGAAAGGGGGTCTCAATTTCTCCACAACCTCCCCCAAACTTGTTATTTATACTTGCTTTGTTTTCTGTTGCCTTGTCATGCCTATAATAGCACTCCTATGGGTGTGAAATGCTATCTCATGGTGATTTTGGTTTGCATTGCCCTATCCACTAATGATATTGAGCATCGTTTCATGTGCCTCTTGGCCACTTATAACTGCTTTGGAGGAATGCCTATTCAAGGCCTTTGCCCATTGTTTCACTGCGTTGCTTGCCATTTTTTTTTTTAGCTGTTTTGTTGTAAGAGTTCTTTATGAATTCTGGAAGATATACCCTTATCAGATACATGATTTCCAAAGGTTTCTCCCATCCTGTGGGCTGTCCTTTCATTTTCTAGGTTGAAGTCCTTTGTTGCACAAAAGTTTTTTATTTGGATGGTATACAATTCATCTTTTTTGTTTGTTTGCCTTTGGTGGCTGTGCTTTTGCTGTCATAGTCAAGTAACTTTGTTGTAATCCGGGGTCGTGGGAAGTTACACCTAGGTTTTATTCCAAACGTTTTATACTTTCCACCCTTATATTTAGCTCTGTGATCCATTTAAGTGTTAATTTTTGTACATGGTGTGAGATTGGGGACCAAATTTATTCTTTTGTCTGTGCATATCAAGTTGTCCCAGCACCATTTGTTGAAGAGGTTGTTCACTCCTCCATTGAATGTCCTTGGCACCCTTATTGAAAATCAACTGTTGATAGATACATGGGCTTATTTCTGGCACTAATCCTAAAGCATAGACATGTATGTCTATAATTATGCCACTACCATGCTTTTTAGGATTGCTGTAGCTTTACAGTAAGTTTTGAAATTGTGAAGCATAGGACCTCCAAATTTTTCTTCTTTTTCAAGATTTTTTTGACCATCTGTGCCCCTTGCATTTCTATATGAGTTTTAGGATCAGTTTGTCCATTCTCTTCTTTTTTTTTTTTTCACAGGTTGTCTGGTCCTTACTCCCCATACATTCAGAAACCCAGTGTGTTAACCAAACTACCCATTGAGACCTCTCTCTCTCCTTCACTTCTTTTTTTCTCATTTAAGTATCATTGATATGCATTCTTATGAAGGTTTCACATGAAAAACAGTATGCTTACTACATCCACCCCTATTATCAAGTCCCCCCTACACCACATTGAACACACTGTCCATTGGTGTAGTAAGACGCCACAGATTCACTACATGTCTTCTCTGTGCCACACTGTGTTCCCTGTGACATCACCCCACACCATGTGTACTCATCATAATATCTCTCAATCCTCTTTTCCCTCCCACCTACACACCCACCCCACCACTCCCCTTTGGTAACCGCTAGTCTCTTTTTGGAATCTGTGAGTCTGCTGTTTTGTTCCTTCAGTTTTGCTTCAGTGTTATACTCCACAAATGAGGGAAATCATTTGCTATTTGTCTTTCTCTGCCTGACTCATTTCACTGAGAATAATACCCTCTAGCTCCATCTATGTTGCTGCAAATGGTAGGATTTATTTCTTTTGGCTGAATAGTATTGTATTGTGTATATGTACCACTTCTTTATCCATTCATCTACTGACGGATGCTTAGGTTGCTTCCATATCTTGGCTATTGTAAATAGTGCTGTGATAAACAAATGGGTGCATATGTGTTTTTGAATCTGACAAGTTGTTTTCTTTGGGTAAATTCCTAAGAGTGGAATTTCCAGGTCAAATGATATTTCTATTTTTCGTTTTATGAGGAACCTCCATATTGCTTACCACAGTGGTTGAACTAATTTACATTCCCACAAGCAGTGTAGGAGGGTTCCACTTTCTTCGCAACCTCACCAGCATTTGCTGGTCCTAGTCTTTCTGATGTTGCCTGTCCTAACTAGTATGAGGTAATATATCATTGTGGTTTTCATTTGCATTTCCCTGATAAGTAGCAATGTGGAGCATCTTTTCATGTGCCTGTCGGACATCTGAATTTCTTCTTTGGAGAAGTGTCTGTACATGTTGTCCACCCATTTTTTAATCAGGTTATTTGCTTTCTGGGTATTGAGGCATTTGAGTTTGTTATATATTTTGGATGTTAACTTCTCATCATATATGTCATATACGAATATATTCTTCCATACTGTAGGAGTCTTTTTGTTCTACTGATGGTGTCCTTTGATATAAAGAAGCTTTTTATTTTGATTTAGTCCCATTTGTTCATTTCTGCTTTTGTTTCCCTTGTCCAAGGAGATGTGTTCAGGAAAAACTTGCTCATGTTTTTTTCAGGAGATTTTTGCCTATTTTCTTCTAGGAGTTTTACGTTTTCATGACTTACATTCAGGTCTTTGATCTATTTTGAGTTTAATTTTGTGTACAGAGTTAGACAACAAGGATCATTCTCTTACGTGTAGCTGTCCTGTTTGCCAACACCAGTTGTTGAAGAGGCTGTCAATTCCCCATTGTATATCCATCAGTACTTTATCATATATTAATTGACCATATATGCTTGGGCTTATATCTAGGCTCTCTATTCTGTTCCATTGACCTATGGGTCTTTTCTTGTGCCACTACCAAATTGTCTTGATTACTGTGTCTTTGTAGTACAACTTGAAGTTGGGAAGCATAATCTCCCCAGTTTTATTCTTCCTTCTCAGGATTTCTTTGGCTATTCGGGTTCTCTTTTGGTTTCATATGAATATTATAACTATTGGCTCTAGTTTGTTGAAGAATGCCTTTGGTATTTTCATAGGGACTGTATTGAATGTGCAGAACGATTTAGGCTGGATAGCCATTTTGACAATATTAATTCTTCCGGTCCATGAGAATGGGGGATGTATTTCTTTTTATTGGTGCCTTCTTCATCTCCTTGGTTAGGTTTTTTCTTAGGTATTTTATTCTTTTTGTTGCAATTGTGAATGGAATTGTTTTCCTGATTTCTCTGTCTGCTAGTCCATCATTAGTATATGGACATGCAACTGATTTCTGTGTATTGATTTTGTATCCTGAACCTTTGCTGATTTCAGTTATTAGTTCTAGTAGATTTGGGGTGGATTCTTTAAGTTTTTTTAATGTACTATATCATGTCATCTGCAAACAGTGTCAGTTTGACTTCTTACTTACCAATCTGGATGCCTTTTATTTCTTTGTGTTGTCTGATTGCTGTGGCTAGGACCTCCAGTACTATGTTGAATAGAAGTGGGGAGAGTGGGCATCCTTGTCTTGTTCCTGATCTTAAAGGAAAAGCTTTCAGCTTTTTGCTGTTAAGTATAATGTTGGCTGTGGGTTTCTCATATATGGCCTTTATTATGTTGAGGTACTTGCCCTCTGTACCCATTTTGTTGAGAGTTTTAATCATGAATGGATGCTGAATTTGTCAAATGTTTTTCAGCACCTGTGGAAATGATCATGTAATTTTTGTCCTTATTTTGTTGATGTGGTGCATGGTGTTGGTGTATTTTCGAACATTGTACATCCTTGCATCCCTGGAATAAATCCTACTTGATAATGATGGATGATCTTTTTGATGTATTTTTGAATTTGGATTGCTAATATTTTTTGAGTATATATTTGCTGCCATGTTCATCAGGGATATTGGTCTGTAATTTTCTTTTTTTGTGGTGTGTTTCCCTGGTTTTGGTATTAGAGTGATGCTGGCCTCATAGACTGAGTTTGGAAGTATTCCCTCTTCTACTTCTTGGAAAACTTTAAGGAGGATGGGTATTAGGGCTTTCCTAAATGTTTGATAAAATTCAGTGGTGAAGCCATCTGGTCGAGGCATTTGTTCTTTGGTAGATTTTTGATTACCAATTCAATTTCATTGCTGGTAACTGGTCTGTTCAGATTTACTGTTTCT
Source organism: Smutsia gigantea (assembly GCA_032199065.1). Taxonomy (NCBI): domain Eukaryota; kingdom Metazoa; phylum Chordata; class Mammalia; order Pholidota; family Manidae; genus Smutsia; species Smutsia gigantea. The sequence continues at coordinate 7,905 of JAVSCE010011534.1, forward strand.
TCCTGAGTCAGCCTTTGAAGGCTATATCTAGATGAAGGACATCTAGAAAGATGTCCATTTCTTCTGGGTTATCCAGTCTCTTAGTATATAATTTTTCATAGTATTCTCTAATAATTCTTTGTATTTCTGTGGTGTCCATAGTGATTTTTCCTTTCTCGGTTCTGATTCTGTTTATGTGTGTAGATTGTCTTTTTTGTTGATAAGTCCGGCTAGGGGTTTATCTATTTTGTTTATTTGCTTGAAGAACCAGCTCCGGCTTTCATTGATTCTTCCTATGTTTTATTCTTCTCAACTTTATTTATTTCTTCTCTTATCTTTATTATGTCCCTCTTTCTACTGACTTTGGGCCTCATTTATTCTTCTTTGTCTAGCTTCATTAATTGTGAGTTTAGACTGTTCATATGGGGTTGTTCTTCTTTCCTGATGTAGGCCTGTATTGTAATGTACTTCCCTCTTAGCACAGCCTTCCCTGTGTCCCACAGATTTTTGCAGGGTGGATTTATTGTTGTCATTTGTCTCCATATATTGCTTGATCCCTGTATTTATTGGTCATCGATCCAGTGGTTATCTAGGAGCATGTTGTTAAGCCTCCACATGTTTCTGGGTTTTTTTTTCTCAGCATAACTTATTTCTAGTTTCATAACTTTGTGGTCTGAGAAACTGGTTGGTGCAATTTCAATCCCTTTGAATTTACTGAGGTTCTTTTTGTGCCCTGGTATATAATCTATTCTTGAAAATGTTCCATGTGCATTTGAGAAGAATGTGTATCCTGTTGCTTTAGGGTGGAGTGTTCTGTAGATGTCTGTTAAGTCCATTTGTTCTAATCTGTTGTTCAGTGCTTCTGTTTTCTTATTTTCTGTCTGGTTGATCTGTCCCTTGGAGTGAGTGATGGGTTGACATCTCCCAAAATTAATGCACTGCATTCTATTTCCAACCTTAATTCTGTTAGTATTTGTTTCATATATGTAGGTGATCCTGTGTTGGGTGCATAGATATTTATAATGGTTATATCCTCTTGTTGGACTGACACCCTTATCATTATGTAATGTCCTTTTTAGTCTCTTGTTACTTTCTTTGTTTTGAAGTCTATTTTGTCTGATATAAGTACTGCAACACCGGATTTTTTCTCCCTATTGTTTGCATGAAATATCTTTTTCCATCCCTTCTACTCTTAGTCTGTGTATGTCAGTGAGTTTGAAGTGAGTCTTTTGTAGGCAGCATATAGATGCGTCTGGCCTTTTTATCCATTCTTTAACTCTGTTTTGATTGGTGCATTCAGTTCATTTACATTTAGGGTGATTATCTATAGATATGTACCTACTGCCGTTACAGGCTTAGGATTGTGCTTACCAAAGGTTCAAAGGCAGCTTCTTTACTATCTAGTAGTCTATTTTAGCTCACTAATTATGCTATTATAAACACTGCCTGATGATTCTTTTTTCTCTCCCTTATGTTTCTTCCTCCTCCTCTCTTCATATGTTTGGTATCATATTCTGTAGTCTTTGTGTATTCCTTGACTGGTTTTGTGAGTAGATGATTTAATTTTGCAATTGGATAGGATTTAGTTGGTCTACTTCTGCTGTGCTTTTTTTTTCTTTTTTTTTGCATGATTAATCTACAATTACATGTGCAACATTATGGCTATTAGAATCCTCATATCATCAAGTCCCTCCCATATACCCCATTACAATCACTGTCCATCAGTGTACTGAGATGCTATAGAATCCCTACTTGTCTTCTCTAAGTTGTACAACCCTCCTCATGACCCCTCCCTATATTATGACTGTTAATCTTAATGCCTCTTTTTGGCCCTTGTCCCTCCCTTCCCACCCATCCTCTCAAGTCCCTTTCCCTTTGGTATCTGTTAGTCCATGCTTGGGTTCTGGGAGTCTGCTGCTGTTTTGTTCCTTCAGTTTTTTTTTCTTTGTTCTTATACTCCACATACAAGTGAAATAATTTGATACTTGTCTTTTTCCGTTTCGCTTATTTCACTGAGCATAGTACCCTCTAGCTCCATCCATGTTGTTGCAAATGTCTGGATTTGTTTTCTTCTTATGGCTGAATAATATTCCATTGTGTATATGTACCACATCTTCTTTATCCATTCATCTACTGATGGACACTTAGGTTGCTTCCATTTCTTGGCTATTGTAAATAATGCTGCGATAAACATAGGGGTGCATATGTATTTTTCAAACTGGGCTGCTGCATTCTTAGGGTACATTCCTAGGAGTGGGATTCCTGAATCAAATGGTATTTACATTTTTAGTTTTTTGAGGAACCTCCACACTGCTTTCCACAATGGTTGAACTAATTTGCTTTCCCACCAGCAGTGTACGAGGATTCCCCTTTCTCCACATCCTCGCCAACATTTGTTGTTTGTGTTATGCATATTGGTAATCCTTACTGGTGTGAGGTGATATCTCACTGTGGTTTTAATTTGCATTTCTCTGATGATTAGCGATGTGGAGAATCTTTTCATGTGCCTGTTGGCCATCTGAATTTCTTGTTTGGAGAAGTGTCTATTCATGTCCTCTGCCCATTTCTTAATTGGATTATATGCTTTTTGTTTGTTAAGGCACATGAGTTCTTTATATATTTTGTATGTCAAACCCCTTATCAGATATGTTACTTATGAATATATTCTCCCATACTTTAGGATGTCTTTTTGTTCTGTTGATGGTGTCCTTTGCTGTACAGAAGCTTTGCAGCTTGATATAGTCCCACTTGTTCATTTTTGCTTTTGTTTCCCTTGCCCGAGGAGATATGTTCATGAAGAAGTTGTTCATGTTTATGTCCAAGAGATTTTTGCTTATGTTTTTTCTAAGAGTTTGATGGTTTCATGACTTACATTCAGGTCTTTGATTCATTTTGAGTTTACTTTTGTGTATGGGGTTAGACAGTAACCTAGTTTAATTCTCTTACATGTAGCTGTCCAGTTTTGCCAACAACAGCTGTTGAAGAGGCTGTCATTTCCCCATTGTATATCCATGGCCCATTTTTCATGTATTAATTGACCATACATGTTTGCATTAAGGTCTGGACTCTGTATTCTGTTCCACTGGTCTGTAGGTCTGTCCTTGTGCCAGTACCAAATTGTCTTGATTAGTGTGGCTTGGTAGTAGAGCTTGAAGTCAGGGAGCCTAATTCCCGTTTTATTTTTCCTTCTCAGGATTGCTTTGGCTATTCAGGGTCTTTTGTGGTTCCATATGAATTTTAGAATTATTTGTTCCAGTTCACTGAGGAACACTGTTGGTATTTTGATAGGGATTGCATTGAATCTGTAGATTACTTTAGGTAGTATAGCCATTTTTACAATATTTATTCTTCCTAGCCAAGAGCATGGGATGAATTTCCATTTGAGAGTGTCCTCTTTAATTTCTCTTAGGAGTGTCTTGTAGTTTTCAGGGTATAGGTGTTTCACTTCCTTCGTTAGGTTTATTCCTAGGTATTTTATTCTATTTGATGTAATTGTGAATGGAATTGTTTTCCTGATTTTTCTTTCTGTTAGCTCATCATTAGTCTATAGGAAAGCAACAGATTTCTGTGTTTTGATTTTGTATTCTGTAACTTTGCTGAATTCATATATTAGTTCTAGTAGCTTTGGAGTGGAGTCTTTATGGTTTTTATGTACAATATCATGTCATCTGCAAATAGTGACAATTTGACTTCTTCTTTACCAATCTGGATGCCTTGTATGTCTTTGTTTTTTCTGACTGCCGTGGCTAGGACCTCCAGTACTATGTTGAATAAGAGTGGGGAGAGTGGGCATCCCTGTCTTGTTCCCAATCTTAGATGAAAAGCTTTCAGGCTCTCATTGTTAATTATAATGTTGGCTGTGGGTTTGTCATATATGGCCTTTATTATGTTGAGGTACTTGCCCTCGGTACCCATTTGTTTGAGAGTTTTTATCATGAATGGATGTTGAATCTTGTCAAATGCTTTTTCAGCGTCTGTGGAGATGATCATGTGGATTTGTTCTTCTTTTTGTTGATGTGGAGAATGATTTTGATGGATTTTCGAATTATGTACCATCCTTGCATCCCTGAGATGAATCGCATTTGATCATGGTGTATGATCCTGTTGATGTATTTTTAAGTTTGGTTTGCTAATATTTATTGAGTATTTTTTCATCTATGTTCATCAGGGATTTTGGTCTGTAATTTTCTTTTTTGGTGGGATCTTTGCCTGTTTTTGGTGTTAGTGTGATGGTGGCTTCATAGAATGAGTTTGGAAGTATTCCCTCCTCTTCTAAATTTTGAAAAACTTTAAGAAGGATGGGTATTATTTCTTCTCTCTATGTCTGATAAAATCCAGGGTGAATCCATCTGGCCTGGGGGTTTTGTTCTTGGGTAGCTTTCTGACTACTGATTCAATTTTTTTATTGGTAATTTGTCTGTTTAGGTTTTCTGTTTCTTCCTTGGTCAGTCTTGAAAGGTTGTATTTTTCTAAGAAGTTGTCCATTTCTTCTAGGTTTTCCAGCTTGTTAGCATGTATCTTTTCATAGTATTCTCTAATAATCCTTTGTATTTCTGTGGTGTCCATGGTGATTTTTCCTTTCTGATTTCTTATTCTGTTTATGTGTGTAGATTCTCTTCTTCTCTTAATAAGTCTGGGTAGGGTTTTATCTATTTTGTTTATTTTTCAAAGAACCAGCTCTTGCTTTCATTGATTTTTTTCTTCTCAATTTTATTTATTTCTTCTCTAATCTTTATTATGTCCCTCCTTCTGGTGACTTTTGGCCTCATTTGTTCTCCTTTTCACAATTTCAATAATTTTGACTTTAGACTATTCATATGGGATTGTTCTTCCTTCTTTAAATAGGCCTGTATTGCAGTATACTTTCTTCTTAGAACTGCTTTTGCTGCATCCCATAGAAGTTGGGACTTTGTGTTGTTGTTGTCATTTGTCTCCATATATTGTTTTATCTCTGTTTTAATTTAATCATTGATCCATTGATTGTTTAGGTGCATGTTGTTAAGCCTCCATGTTTTTGGGAGCCTTTTTGTATTCTTTGTACAATTTATTTCTTGGCTTATACCTGAGATGTTGGTTGGTAGAATTTCAATATTTTTTTAAGTTACTGAGGTTCTTTCTGTGGCCTAGTATGTGGTCTATTCTGGAAAATGTTCCATGTGCACTTGAGAAGGATGTGTATCCTGCTGCTTTTAGGTGTAGAGTTCTGGAGATGTCTGTTAGGTCCATCTGTTCTAGTGTGTTGTTCAGTGCCTCTGGGTCTTTATTTATTTTCTGTATGGTTGATCTGTCCTTTGGAATGAGGGGAGTGTTGAAGTCTCCTAAAATGAATGCATTGCTTTCTATTTCTTCCTTTAATTCTGTTCGTATTTGTTTCACATATGTCGGTGCTCCTGTGTTGGATGCATATATATTTATAATGGTTATAGCCTCTCATTGGACTGACCCCTTTATCATTATGTAATGTCCTTCTTTGTCTCTTGCTACTTTCTTCATTTTGAAATGTATTTTGTCTGATACAAGTACTGCAACTCCTGCTTTTTTCTCCCTGTTGTTTGTGTGAAATATCTTTTTCCATCCCTTCACTTTTAGTCTGTGTATATCTTTGGGTCTGAGGTCAGTCTCTTGTAAGCAGCATACAGATGGGTCTTGCTTTTTTATCCATTCTATTACAATGTCTTTTGATTGGTGCATTCAGTCCATTCACATTTAGGGTGATTATCAATAGATATGTACTTATTGCCATTGCTGGCTTTTAGATTCGTGGTTACCAAAGGTTCAAGGATAGCTTCTTTACTATCTAATCTCTAACTTAACTCTCTTGTTAAGCTATTATATGCATAGTCTGATGATTCTTTATTTCTCTCCCTTCTTATTCTTCCTCCTCCATTCTTTATATATTAGGTGTTTTATTCTACTTTCTTTTGCATTCCTTTGACTGTTTTTGTGCAAAGTTGATTTTATTTTTTGACTTTAGTTAGTATTTGGATGGTCTGCTTTCTTTGCTATGAATTTATTTTCTCTGGTGACATCTTTTTAGCCTTAGGAGTGCTTCCATCTAGAGCCTTCTCTTTAAGATGTCCTGTAGAGGTGGTTTGTGGGAGGCAAATTTCCTCAAATTTCACTTGTCTGGGAATTGTTTAATCCCTCCCTCAAATTTAAATGATAATCGTGCTGAATACAGTATTCTTGGTTCAAGGCCCTTCTGTTTCATTGCATTAAATATATCATGCCATTCTCTTCTGTCCTGTAAGGTTTCTGTTGAGAAGTCTGATGTTAGCCTGATGGGTCTTCCTTTGTAGGTGATCTTTTTTCTCTCTCTGACTGCCTTTAATACTCTGTCCTTGTCTTTGATCTTTGCCATTTTAATTATTATATGTCTTGGTGTTGTCCTCCTTGGGTCCCTTGTGTTTGGAGATCTGTTGGCTTCCATGGTCTGAGAAACTTTCCTTTCCCAGCATGGGAAAGTTCTCCTCAATTATGTCTTCAAAGACACTTTCTAACCCTTTTTCTCTCTCTTTTTCCTCTGGTACTCCTATAATGCGAATATTGTTCTGTTTGGATTGGTCACAAAGTTCTCAATATTCTTTCATTCCTAGAGATCCCTTTAACTCTCTCTGCCCCAGCTTCTCTGTACTCCTGTTCTCTGATTTCTATTCCATTAACAGTCTCTTGCACCTTGTCCAGTCTACTCTTCAGCCTGTCAATCGATTGTTTCATTTCTATAATATCTCTCCTTACTTCCTCCCTTAGCTCTTGCACATTTCTCTGTAGATCCATGAGCATGCTTATGATTTCTATTCTGAATTCTTTTTCAGTAAGATTGTTTAAATCTATCCCCCTGGCCCTCTCTCTGGGGTTTTCTGGGTGAGTCATGACTGGACCATATTCTTGTGTCTTTTCATGGTGATAGAAGTGGTCTCAGGCAAGTGCCACACGTGTCAGCTGGGAGAACAAAGTCCCTTCCTGCTTGATGTTCTTGCCCTTCTCTGTAGCCTGTTACGGTTACCCGCACGCTGGGAGGCAGTCTCTGGGATAATCCCCTAATCTGCCCTTGATGGGGCCACCCTCAGGTGAGTCTAGAGCACTGTAGGGGTTAGCAGCCACGCCGGGTGCATTCTACACCCCTTGGTGCCTTTTGGCCCTTGCTCTGGCTTCTGCGGCCCTTCCCGGTTAGCTGCACATTTGCCAGAATAGATTCTGTGTGGCCCTTCCCAGTTAGCTGCGCACCCGCCGGGATGAGATTCTGTGTAGTTGTGGTCGGGGCCACTCTTCACTGTTCCACAGCTGTGGCGGATCCACCGCAGCACCGGCTGGGGGAAACGAATGGCAGGCTGCTTATCTCTGAGGGGCTTTGGGGCTGCTTTACCCAGCAGCATGTTAGGGGGCCTGAAGTTCCTCAAGATTCTCAGCCTGCTGGGTTGAGTGCGCTGGGACGATTTTGTTCCACTGTTGGGCCCTTGTCCCTTTAAGACTTAAGAAAGTGCCCGCTTTCCTTTTGTCCCAGGGGAGCTGGCTGTGGGGACCTGCTCACAGTCTCCATCTCGGATCCTGCCCTTCCATTTCTCTAATCTCCAGTACACCATGCAATGTGTGTCTCTGCTCCTGTTGCAGATCACCAGGGCTGGTTATTTAGCCATCCTTTGCTTTCACTCCCTCCCCACTCTGATTCTTTTCCTACCACCGGTGCGCTGGGGTGGGGGAGTCCTCGTGTCCAGTGGTCACAGCTTTGTATCTTACCCACTTCATGAAGCGCTGAGTTCCTGCAGATGTAGCTGTAGCCTGGCTGTTGTACTGTATCTTCTGGTCTCTCTTTTAGGAATATTTATATTTGTTGTATTTTCACAAATATATATGGTTTGGGGAGGAGATTTCCACCACCCTACTCATGCCACCATCTTCCCAGAACCCTACTTGTGATGATGAGAGATAAAATGCCTATGTGATGAGATGACACAAGGTGAACAACATAGGCATTGTGACACAGGCAATGCTAATGGAGGCAGCGATGTTGCAGGTGATGTGTCAGAAGGGGGATCATCTGCTTCCAGACCACAGTTAATCTCAGTTAACTGCACCTGAGGAAGTAGTCTTTCCTATTCCGTACACCACATAGCATAACTTGCAGCCACCTTCCTCCAACAGCTGAACTCCCGTGTTCTGTGTTGTGGTTTTATTTTCTCTGGTGACACCTTTTAGTCTTCGGCACACTTCCATCTAGAGCAGTCCCTTTAAAATACACTGTAGAGATGGTTTTGTGAGGTAAATTCCCTCAACTTTTGCTCATCTCAATATTGTTTAATCTCCCCTTCAAATTTAAATGATAATCTTCCTCGGTAGAGTATTCTTGGTTTGAGTCCCTTCTGTTTCATTGTATTGAATATATCATTACACTCCCTTCTGGCCTGTAAGGTTTCTGCTGAGATGTCTGATGATAGCCTGATGGGTTTTGCTTTGTAGGCAATCTTTTTTCTCTCTCTGGCTGCTTTTAATACTCTGTCTTTGTGGTTGATCTTTGCCATTTTAATTATTATATGTCTTGGTGTTGTCCTCCTTGGGTACCTTGTGTTGGGAGATATGTGGACTTCCATGGCCTGAGAGACTATTTCCTTCCCCAGATTGGGAAAGGTTTCAGCAATTTTATTCAAAGATACTTTATATCCCTTTCTTTCTCTCTTCTTCTTCTGGTACCCCTATAATGTGAATATTCTTCCATTTGGATTGGTCATATAGTTCTCTTAATATTTTTTTCATTCTTAGAGATCCTTTTTTCTCTCTCTGCCTCAGCTTCTCTGTATTCCTGTTCTCTGATTTCTATTTCACAAACTCTCTCCTTCATATAATCTAATCTGCTTTTAAATCTTTCCACTGTTTATTTCAGTTCAGTAATCTCCCTCCTGAGTTCCTCCCTGAGTTCTTGAATATTTTTCTGTACCTCTTTCAGCATGTTTATGACTTTTTTTTTGAATTCTTTTTCAGGGAAATTGGTGATTTCAGTCTCACTGAGCCCTCTTTCTGGTGTTTGAGGGATTTTGGATTGAACAAGGTTCTTCTGCCTTTACATAGTCCTGGAGTGATTAGAGTGATTACCAGCTAGTGGCATTGGTATAAACTGTGAGGAAAAGGACCCTTCCTGTTTGCTCGTCCCAATGCTTGTCTCCACAATCTTTTCTGGTTAACTGCATACAGGGAGTGTCCTCTAGGTAAGTCACCTAAGCTGCCATTGGCAGAGTGGCCCTCAGGATGGCCTACGATGATGGCAGGGATTGCAGTCAAGCAGCATGTGTTCTGCCATGAGAAGTGCCTTGCTGTCTCAGCACTTGTCTCTGTAGTCTGTGCTTTTCATCCACACACATGGAGCAGCCTCTGGGTCTGGCCAGTATGCTTCATTCAGGGAGAAGCTTTTGCATTAAGCTGTGTAATTGCTGTAGGCGGGGCTGCCCTCAGGCTGGTATGCAGCAATGGTGTGGACAGCTGGTTTGCATGCAGGTGCCAGCATGAAGAAAGGAGTGGCAGGCTGCTTTTCATGGTGAGGGACCTCATGGCTGCATTGCCAAACAGTGGGATAGGGCACCTGAAACTCCTGAATGTTCGCAGTCTCCTGGGATGAGTGTGCCAGGATGATTTTGTCTACTTGTTGCTTCAACCCTTGCCTCTTTAGGACTTTTAAAGCACCTGCTTTTCTTTTGTCTCAGGGCAGCCAGTTGTGCAAACCTGTTCACAGTCTTAGTCTCAGACTTTGCTTTACAGCCTTCCGTTCTCCAGAGCACCATGCAATGTGGGTCTGTGCTCCCAGGGTAGATTTCTAGGGCTCGGTATTTAGCAGTCCTGGACTTCCACTCCTTCCCCGCTTTTATTCTCTTCCTCTTGCTGGTGAGCTGGGTTAGAGGGAGTGCTTAGATACTGTTGGGTCATGACTTTTTACTTTACCCCCTCTGATATGTTGACTTCTCCCAGATGTAGACTGGCTGGTGTACTGTTACTTCTGGTCACTCCTTTTGGAATAGTTGTATTTGCTCTATTTTCAAAATATATGTGGTTGGGAGGAGATTTCCGCCACACTACTCACACTGCCATCTTTTTCCAAAAACCCCTTGTGCTTTAAGATTCAGTCTCCTAACCCCTTCTTCTTAGTTCAGGATGACATATATATCTTGTTATCCTTGATTGTCTTTGGAATCTCATGTCAATGCATTCTCCATACCTGTGTAATTAAACTTTGTTTATTTCTCCTGTTAATCTGTCTCATCAATTTGATTCTTAGGCCAGCTAGAAGAACCTTGAAGCATAGAGGAAAATTCTTTCTCCCAATAGGGCTAATGTCAGCCACAGGGGCCACTTGGCTGTACCAAATGGATGCCAAGACATTAATACCATGGAGTAGCTCAGTCAAACTCTCAACAATCCATCCTGTGATACCTTGGAATCACAGATAGCAATCAGTTATGTAGCAGATATATTAAAGGACAAAGTATTTTTTTCCTAAAGCCATTGTAAAGTACATTTAACCAAGACAATAATGATGAAGCATATGATGGAAAGACTTGCTGCTGTTTTAAATCCATTTCCTATCCATTGTCCTCAGGTAGTTGGCAAAAGCCCTGAGAACAAATCATGGACCCCCAGGAGTGTCGGAATTTGTTTAAATATTTTAATAATGTTATATACAACCCATGTATTTTGACACATCCTATAGCGGTTGGTCTATACCTGTCCTGAGTTGTTAATGTGTATGCAACAAAAGGTGTCTTGTAAAGAATAGATTCTACCCCATTCAGCCAAGAGGAAATCTAATTCTAGTCAGTCATCCATCACCATTTGTGTTAGTGAGTCATGATTTTGCTGCATCAGACTCAGGAGTATGGTGTGGTGTCTACATGTGGTTGGTTAGAGTAGCTGACAATTGGTGACTTTTTGGTTATTTTGATACTTACTCATACAGGAGCCCTGTTTGAGATGTAGGTCAGAGTTTGGTTCAGGTTAAATGAGGCTCATGGTGTTTTGAAGGAATTAAAACAAGGGGATGATCACTAGGAAGAGCAGTAAGATAGATAGTGGGACTGTAGGTCAGCAGGATTAATAGTGGGTCTATATATATTGATATTGGGCATGGCCCTTGCTGGTGACAGATCCAACATTGTTCTACTTGTAATACAGGCTACTATCTCAGAGGTTTGTATTAATGTATTTGTCTTGTCAGATATGACTAATTTGATTTTGGTGTATGGCAGAGTTTTAATGTACAACAGTGAGAGGGTCATGAATAAGATATGGGTAGAAGTGGAAGTGGCAATTACAGGTAAGGAAGAAATGTTGGCAGTGGCAGTGAGACTAAGGAGAGGTGTAAAGTCTTTCCTGGATGTATTAGGTGGAAATCAAAAGTTGCCATCTAATACATTGAACATTGATATTCACCAGCCATTTCCCTCCTGGTCCTGAGGCAATCTTTGTTGGGGCCAAGGGGAGAATCTGTTCAGCAAAGTTTGGGCATGTTGTCAGCCTCATAATTTTTTTGGTTGTGTGTCACCTTATGAGGCATACTCTTCTCCAGTGGTGAGCTCTTGGGCTGGGGCATTGGAGTACTTGGGGTTGACAGAAGCCAGTCCTGGGGAGGGTGGCCTTCCCAGGCATAGCTCAATGAAAGGTAGGAGCATCTGGCTGGTATTATGTTCCAAGTATAGTTTCATGTAGTCCTATTCGTTCATTATTGCTTTTGTTGTACTTGCATGAGGAAACCGATCCAAAAATAGCTTTTGCACAGTGAAGGAAACCATTAAGATGAAAGACAACCTACTAATAAATAAGAGTAGATATTTGTCAATGATATGGGGCTAATATCCAAAATACATAAAGAACTCATACAACTCAACACTAAAAAACAAATAATCTAATTAAAAAATGGGTTAGAGTACCTGAACAGACATCTTTCCAAATATGACTTATAGATGCCTGACAGACACATGAAAAGTTACTCCACATCACTAATCATCAAGGAAATTAAAATCAAAACCACAATGAGATATCATCTAACACAAGTCAAAGTGGCTAATATGAACAAGACAAGAAATAACAAGTGCTGGTGACAATGTGGAGGAAAGGGGACACCTGTACACTGCTGGTGGGATTGTAAATTGGTGCAGTCACTATGAAAGCAGTATGGAGTTTCCTTAAAAAATTGAAAATAGAAATACCATATGATCCATTTCTGGGAATTTACCAAAGAATGCAAAATCACAAATTCAAAAAGATATGTGAACCACTATGTTCATTAGAGCATCATTTACAATAGTCAAGATATAGAAGCAAACAAAATGTTCATTGATGGATGAATGGATAAAGAATATGTAATACATATACGCAATGGAATTTTACTCACCCATAAAAAATAATGTAATCTTGCCATTTGTAACAACATGGATGGACCTAAAGGGTATTATGCTAAGTGAAACAAGTCAGACAGAGAAAGACAAATCCTGAATGATTTCTTACATGTGGAATCTAAAAACAAACAAAAAAAAACATTAGCAAACAAAGCAAAACAGAACTTCCTGGAAAATGGGAGCATGAGCAGGGCGACGGAAATCTCCTCCCAAAACCATATGTATTTATGAAAATACAACAAGTACTACAATTCCTAAAAAGGAGACCAGGAGATACAGGACAGCACATAGCCTGCAGCTACACCTGAGAGGACTTGGAACCCCGTGAGGCAGAGTTATAAAGGGCCCTGTGTAGCGGTGTGGCCACAGCTGTGGAATAGTGGAGCAACAGCACCACTACAGCATCCCCACAGAATCTACAGCCAGTGTGCGTTTTTTGTAGTTGTTTTGTTTTGCTTTTTGTTATTTCTTTTCTTTTCTTTCTTTCTTTTTCTTTCTTTCTTTTTTTTAAAAGTCTTAAAGAGCCCAGGTGACACACGTGCCACCTACCAGCAGCCTCTTCTATAGCCATGAAAAGACAGAGGAATATGGTCCAGACTAAGATCAACCAGACAACCACAGAGAGGGAGACTGAAGGGATGGAAATGCACAATATTCCTGAAAAAGAATTCAGAAGAAAAGTCATAACCATACTGATGGATCTACAGAGAAATGTGCAAGAGCTGAGGGAGGAAGTGAGGGAAGTCAGGAAGGACAATGCAGAAGTCAGACAAGCCATTGACGGGATTAACAGCAGACTGGATGAGATACAAGAGACTGTTAATGGAACAGAAATCAGAGAAGAGGAATAAAGAGAAGCTGAGGCAGAGAGAGATAAAAGGATCTCTAGGAATGAAAGAATATTAAGATAACTGTGTGACCAATTCAAACGGAACAATACTCACATTATAGGAGTACCAGAGGAAGAAGAAAGAAAAAAAGGGATAGAAAGTTTCTTTGAAGAAATAATTGCTGAAAACTTCCCCATGCTGGGGAAGGAAATAGTCGAGCAGTCCATGGAAGCCCACAGATCTCCCAACACAAGGGACCCAAGGAAGACAATACGAAAACACATAATAATTAAAATGGCAAAGATCAAAGATAAAGACAGAGTATTAAAGGCAGCTGGAGAGAGAAAACAGATGACCTACAAAGGAAAACCCATTAGATTATCATCAGACTTCTCAACAGAAACCTTACAGGCCAGAAGAGAATGGTATGATATATTTAATGTAATGAAACAGAAGGGCCTCGAACCAAGAATATTGTATCCAGCATGATTATCATTTAAATATGACAGAGGGATTAAAAATTTTCAGAAAAGGCAAAGTTGAGAGTTTGCCTCTAATAAACCGCCACTACAGGATATCTTAAATGGACTGCTCTAGAGGGAAGCACCCCTAAGGCTAAAAAGATGTCACCACAGAAAATAAAATCATAGCAAAGAAAGCAGACCATCCAAATACTAACTAAAGTCAAAGAATAAAACACCTATTATATAAAGAATGGAGGAGGAAGAATAAGAAAGGAGAGAAATAAAGAAACATCAGATGTGTTTACAATAACGTAACAAGAAAGTTAAGTTAGATTGTTAGATAGTAAAGAAGCAGCCCTTGAACCTTTGGTAACCACGAATCTAAAGCCAGCAATGGCAATAAGTACATATATATCAATAATCACCCTAAATGTAAATGGACTGAATGCACCAATCAAAAGACACAGAGTAACAGAATGGATAAAAAAGCAAGACCCATCTATATGCTGCCTACAAGAAACTCACCTCAAATCCAAAGATATACACAGACTAAAAGTGAAGGGATGGAAAAAGATATTTCATGCAAAAAAAAAAAGAAAAAAAGCAGGTGTTGCAGTACTTGTATCAGACAAAATAGACTTCAAAACGAAGAAAGTAGCAAGAGATAAAGAAGGACATTACATAATGATAAAGGGGTCAGTCCAACAAGAAGATATAACCATTATAAATATATATGCACCCAACACAGGAGCGCCAGCATATGTGAAACAAATACTAACAGAATTAAAGGAGGAAACAGCAATGCATTCTTTTTAGGAGACATCAACACACCACTCACTTCAAAGGACAGATCAACCAGACACAGAATAAGTAAAGAAACAGAGGCACTGAACAACACACTAGAACAGATGGATCAAATAGACATCTACAGAGCTCTGCACCCAAAAGCAACGGGATGCACTTTCTTCTCAAGTGCACATGGAACATTTTCCAGAATAGACCACATACTAGGCCACAAAAAGAACTTCAGTAATTTCAAAAATATTGAAATCGTACCAACCAACTTCTCAGATCACCAAGGTATAAAACTAGAAACAAATTTTAGAAGGAAATCAAAAAGGCTCACAAGTACATGGATACTTTACAACGTTCTTCTAAATAATCAAAGGGTTAATGACAAAATCAAAAAAGAAATAAAAGAATATATGGAGACTAATGACCACAACAACACAAAGCCAAAACTTCTGTGGGACACAGCAAAGGCAGTTCTAAGAGGAAAGAATATTGCAATCCAGTCCTATTTAAAGAAGGAAGAACATTCCCAAATGAATAGTTTAAGCCACAATTACTGAAATTGGGAAAAGAAGAACAAATGAGGCCCAAAGTCACCAGAAGAAAGGACATAATAAAGATCAGAGAAGAAATAATAAATCAAATTGAGAAGAATAAAATAATAGAAAAAAATCAATAAAACCAAGAGCTGGTTCTTTGAAAGAGATAAATTAAATAGATAATCCCCTAGCCAGACTCTTTAAGAGAAAAAGAGAATCTACACACACAAACAGAATCAGAAATGAGAAAGGTAAAATAACGACGGACTCCACGGAAATACAAAGTATTATAAGAGAATATTATGAGAATCTATATGCTAACAAGCTGGAAAACATAGAAGAAATGGACAACTTCTTAGAAAAATACAACCTTCCAAGACTGAACAAGCAAGAAACAGAAAAAAATAAACAGACCAATCACCAGCAACGAAATTGAATCGGTAATCAAAAAACTACCCAAGAACAAAACTCTCGGACCAGAGATTTTCACCTCTGAATTCTGTCAGACATATAGAGAAGAAATAACACCCATTCTCCTTAAAGTTTTTCAAAAAATAGAAGAGGAAGGAATCCTTCCAAACTCAATCTATGAAGCCAGCGTCACTCTAACATCAAAACCGGGCAAAGACCTCACCAAAAAAAAAAATTACACACCAATATCCCTGATGAACATAGAGGCAAAAACACTCAACAAAATATTAGCAAACCGATTTCTAAAATACATCAAGAGGATCATACACCATGATCAAGTGGGATTCATCCCAGGGATGCAAGGATGGTACAACATTCGAAAATCCATCAACATCATCCACCACATCAACAAAAAGAAGAACAAAAACCACATGATCATCTCCACAGATGCTAAAAAAGCATTTGACAAAATTCAGCATCCATTCATGACTAAAACTCTCAACAAAATGTGTATAGACGGCAAGTACCTCAAAATCCTAAAGGCCATATATGACAAACCCACAGCTAACATCGTACTTAACAGCGAGAAGCTGAAAGCTTTTCATCTAAGATCGGGAACAAGACAGGGATGCCCACTCTCTCCACTGTTATTCAGCATAGTACTGGAGGTCCTAGCACGGCAATCAGAAAACAAAGACATACAAGGCACTCAGATTGGTAAAGAAGAAGTCAAATTGTCACTATTTGCAGATCAAATGATACTGTGTTTAAAAAACCCTAAAGACTCCACTCCAAAACTACTAGGACTAATATCTGAATTCAGCAAAGTTGCAGGATACAAAATTAACACACAGAAATCTGTTGTTTTCCTATACTCTAGCGATGAACTAACAGAAAGAGAAATCAGAAAACAATTCCATTCACAATTGCATCAAGGAGAATAAAATACCTAGGAATAAACCTAATGAAGGAAATGAAAGACCTGTACTCTGAAAACTACAAGACACTTCTAAGAGAAATTAAAGAGGACACTAACAAATGGAAATGCATCCCATGCTCTTGGCTAGGAAGAACAAATATTGTCAAAATGACTATACTACCTAAAGCAATCTACAGGTTCAACGCAATCCCGATCAAACTACCAATAGCTTTCTTCAATGAACTGGAGCAAATAATTCGAAAATTCGTATGGAACCGCACCCAAAAAAACCGAATAGCCAAAGCAATCCCGACAAGGAGGAATAAAACAGGGGGAATTACACTCCCTGACTTCAAGCTCTACTACAAAGCCACAGTAATCAAGACAATTTGGTTTTGGCTCAAAAACAGACCCACAGACCAGTGGGACAGAATAGAAAATCCAAGCATTAACCCAAACATATACAGTCAATTAATATTTGATAAAGGAGCCTTGGATATACAATGGGGAGATGACAACCTCTTCAGCAGCTGCTGTTGGAAAAACTGGACAGCTATATGTAAGAGAATGAAACTGGACTACTGTCTAGCTTCATACACAAAAGTAAACTCAAGGTGGGTCAAAGACCTGAATGTAAGTCATGAACCCATAAAACTCTTAGAATAAAACATAGGCAAAAATCTCTTGGACATAAACATGAGTGAGTTCTTCATGAACATATCTCCCCGGGCAAGGGAAACAAAAGAAAAAATGAAAAAGTGGGACTATATCAAGCTAAAAAGCTTCTGTACACAGCAAAGGACACCATCAGTAGAACAAAAAGACATCCTACAGTAGGGGAGAATATATTCATAAAAAACGTATCTGATAAAGGGTTGACATCCAAAATATATAAAGAACTCATGCACCTTAACAAACAGAAAGCAAATAATCCAATTAAGAAATGGGCAGAGGACATGAATAGACACTCCTCCAAAGAACAAATTCAGATGGCCAACAGGCACATGAAAAGATGCTCCACATCGCTAATCATCAGAGAAATGCAGATTAAAACCACAATGAGATATCACCTCACACCAGTGAGGATGGCCAACATCCAAACACAAACAACAACAAATGTTGGCGGGGATGTGGAGAAAAGGGAACCCTCCTACACTGCTGGTGGGACTGCAAATTAGTTCAACCATTGTGGAAAGCAGTATGGAGGTTCCTCAAAAACTCAAAATAGAAATACCATTTGGCCCAGGAATTCCACTCCTAGGAATTTACCCTAAGAATGCAGCAGCCTAATTTGAAAAGGACAGATGCACCCCTATGTTTATTGCAGCACTATTTACAATAGCCAAGAATGGAAGCAACCTAAGTGTCCATCAGTAGATGAATGGATAAAGAAGATGTGGTACATATACACAATGGAATATTATTCAGCCATAAGAAGAAAACAAATCCTACCATTTGCAACAACATGGATGGAGCTAGAGGGTATTATGCTCAGTGAAATAAGCCAAGCCGAAAAAGACAAGTATCAAATGATTTCACTCATATGTGGAGTATAAAACAAAGAAAAAAACTGAAGGAACAAAACAGCAGCAGACTCACAGAACCCAAGAACGGACTAATAGTTACCAAAGGGAAAGGGACTGGGGAAAATGGGTGGAAGGGAGGGATAAGAGGGAAAAAGGGGCATTACGATTAGCAGATGTAATGTTGGGGGGGCACGGGGAGGGCAGTACAACTCAGAGAAGACAAGTAGTGATTCTATAGCATCTCACTACGCTGATGGACAGTGACTGTAATGGGGTTGGTGGGGGGACCTGATGAAGGGGTAGTTTAATAATCGTAATATTGCACATGTAATTGTAAATTAATGATAATAAAATAAATTATATTAAAAAAAAAAATTAAAATGTATGCATTAGACTTATTTTCCCACTTCTTTGTAATATCAGTTTTACTGATCCATTCTAAAACTCCTGAGCTGCACGGCTAATTTCTTGTGCTGGCATTAGGAACAAATCGTACTGAAGCTGCTACATCACCCAGTTGAGATCTATGGTCATAAGCTGAGGAGGATGAGGCCTGACAGCTCATGCAACAGATAAAAAATAGTCTCACCCTAGAACTGTCAGCATGTACTTGCAGACATTAATGATACACATCCTGCTAAAAAGCTGCACTCGGGACGGGACAAGAGTGTGAAGTGAAGATACACAGTCCCTTCTTCTACTCGTTTCCTGTCACTCCGTCGTCCCCCCCTCAGCCTGTCGGGGAACTACCACAACTCCAGGTCAAGCTGCAATCCTGAGGGCCTCCGGGCTTTTCAGGGGCTTCGAGGAGACCCCCAGGGGTGATCCAAAGGACGCCAGGTACCTGTTCCGGGGCAGGGTCAGCTGTAACAGTGCCTTAGCACTGGGAAGTAGCCAACCATACACCTGTGCTTGGTGACGCAGAGATGACAGGCCAGAGAGAGAGTCATTCCAGCCCCCAATCCAGGCTTCAACCTAGTGCCACCACGAGGTTCCGGGAGGCTGGGGGCTGTCAATACCACACCACCCTCAACCCTGTGGACAGGAGGGGGCCAGGAAACAGCTGGAGCACCCAAAGGTCCCCTGCACCCTGTGCCTTGGGCCTCCAGCCTCTTGGCCCCCAGGTACTGCTTGCAGAGGTTCACTTAGACCATAGGCTTTTCCTGGAGGAAGTGAGAGACCCTGGTGGAGCCTGGGGGTTGGGGGGGCTTTGGGAGAAGCTGGGGAGGCTGAGCAGGGGAAGCCTAAGAAGGGATTTGATGGCACAGCAGCCCCTTGAAGCTGACAATACTGCTTTCTTAACAATTAAATGCGTTTGCAAATGGGTCTCACAAATACAAAAAGTTTCATACTTTTTTGCCATCAAAAAGCCAGCGATCTTTGAATTATGTGACTTCTACGTTCCTGACTTTCCTGTTTTGTCACATTTCTAATACTTCAGGTTAGATAACTACTATTTAAAGGAAACCTACGTCTGAGCCAGAATCTTACCAGAAACAAGGCAACCCTACCATTAGGTGCGCGGTGTTTGGGGGCTGCTCCGGAAGGGCGGCCAGCTGGGGCGCTGTGGGAGGGCTCCAGCCTGCCCCGCCCCTGACACGTCTCAGAGTCTCTGGGGGGGGGGGGCTTTGGCTCCCCATTTTCTAATTGGTCTTCTCGTAGGCATTCCCACAAGATTAGGGAAGGACAGAAGATCACATTCCCAAGAAAAATAAGTAGTGTAAGAGTAAATACAAGTGAAAATAAAAGACAGAGACAGAAAACCAGATTAAGAGCTTTGGAACCCGAGCCCTAGGACAGGACAGAGCTCGTGCCAACGACCCCGAGCGGTGCCATGCGTGCAGGGCAGGGTGGAGAGTGGGTTTTCGCGGGCCAACTTCGCTAGGGCTCTGCTGTAACATGAACACCTTCAGAACTGCCTTTGGTTCTCGGCCTCCTCCGGCGCCCTCAGGAGAAAGGGCCCACTGCTAGATGAACTACAGGTTGGTAAATGGCTAGAGAGCTCGGTTTCATGTGAACTCGTACATACGGTGTCTCTTGTGGGCAATGAGCAATAGTGCACTTTACATTAAAGTGATAATCATGTAATGGTGGAAGGTTCCTGAACACGGGCTGGGTATTCCCCTCCAAGCTTAGTCCATTTCCACTAATTGGTACTACAGACCAAAGTGCACACAGAATTATAAATCAGTGCAATCAATCACAGCAAGACAGATCTGCAGAGCCCTTTCATACTCCACTCTCTCCTCTCTGTTGTTGCCAGTCAACCTGCTTATCAACAATTCTTAGCTGTGCTTCTGAGCCACGTCATTCTACATTCCACACTTGTGAGCCACAAATCATAACTTCTATTCTGTTTAAGGAAACTGGTCCATTTAGTTCACGAATACATCAAAACATCCCTTAGTTTTTAGGGATGATTAATTTCAAGACACTTTAATATAGCTATTAAAGCAAAAAGGAAGACTCACTGACATCAATAGCAGAAATGCTATTACATATAATTAATGACAGAAATGCTCTATTGCAACAGTGCCCATGAACCATGATGCTGAAAAAAATTGCCCCTAACTATTCCTTAATAACCTTCTCCTTCAAAATTTTTCATGCATTCTGCCATACACTCATCCACAATTTATTAGCAGTTTGCCTTTTTGCTGGCTGACCCAAATCAGGGTGAAACATGCTGATAACAGATGTAAAACACTTCATCAGAGAGAAAAGAGGACCAGTATCATAGAGACTGAGGCCAAAGTCTGAATGGCATTTCAGACCAACCAAGTGACCAACGGTATTCGTATTTTGAACGCCTGCCTCCAACATACTGCGTGTCATTCTAACACCAATACCCAGCATGCAGCTCAACCAAGTTTATTGGTATCTCTTATGTGCCAGAAACTATACTGGATCAGATTGAAAAGACTATGAAAGGGAAGCAGCAAAGGTTACATGTTCCTGAGAAGCAGGCATGGTCCAAATGGAGAGGCCCTTTCCCTGGGTGGGGAGCTGCAGCTGGATCATTACACCTGCCTGGGACACACGTGAAGGGAGATGGCTTGGCGGCGATGGACGGAGCAGAAACACAACCAGTCCTGTAATCACACGCAGGGCAGGGGTCACGCTGCAGGGTCGCACATGTGCACTGTGTCTTTCATGATGGAGAAGAAAGGAGTTTCTGTGGCTAGGAAATCTCACTCCTAGGATTGGCTCCAACCGAAACTGTGATATAACCAACGGTGACCTTTCCCGTGGAGGCAGGTCAGGTGCAGGCCAGGGCCCTCATGCTCCAGACCTGGAGCCCCTCCAAGGCTGACCTGACAGCTCTCCCTGCTCCATGGGCTCCCCACCCAGCAGAGAGAGGCCCCAAGGAAGGAAGCTAACATCCATGGAAAGCAGGGCTTCTTAGCGTCCCTGTGTCCCTCAAACCCTCCAAACAGACACCAGTTCTTTCCACCTCCTGCCAGGCCAGCATCTTACTCCCCATTCTTGCCCCTCTAAGTCTCCTGAGCCCCCCAAAAGGTTTGTATTCCTCATCTCCCTCTCACAGCCACACCCTTGGGGCCTCTTCCCAACCCCTGCCCTCGCAGGAGCCCCTGTGACCACACCGGGCCTCCTGGGGTCACATTTATCCACCCGATAAAAAGAGAAAATAAAGAATTTCCTCCCCTTCCCTCTTAATTCTAGTTAATAACTACTTAAGAGAGAGCAGGGCATGAAACTCTCCACCTAGAAAACCACTTCAACTCTCCAAGTTGACTTTGCATTTCCCTCTGTGCAGTCCTTGGGGTTTTCCTGCCGGGGTCATGGCAAAGCTGCAGAAGTCCACCTGGGGCTGGAGAGCCCTGGGGCCTGGGTGCATCCAGTCGGCACTCAGACCCGTCCTATGGCCACACTCCCACAGGACAGGCTGGCCCTTTTCGGGTGTTTGCTTTCCCACTTACTGACCAGTGATTGGTTTGTTTGATTACTTGAGTCCCCTGACCCCAACCTCCTCTGTCATATGGTAGACAGGCGGTGTTTGGCCCAAGGAAATTATGAACTAGAAGAACAAAACTTCAAGCTGTGTGCAAGGCAGGAATCCAAAGGAGAAGCCCCTGTGAAGCCAGGTTTCTTACCAAGATGTCCGCTCCTGGACTCCCCCAACCCCCCAGCCAGCCTTTCCAGGGCTCTGACCACACTTCTCCCACCAAGCGCCCCTCCTCTAACCTTCCTCTACAGATATCTCACCCACCTTTTAGGAAGCCCCTGCACAAGGAGATGATTGCTAGACCCATCCCTCTTCTGGTAGTAATTCATATCCCTAACCAGAGTCACGGCCTGGAGGAGTCCTGGGGGTGGGACACTCGGCGGCAAAGGCCACGCATGTCCCAGGCAAACCGTCCAGGAGGCTGGGGCCTTGGGGTGGCCTCAAAGGGGCGTCTAGAAAGGGTGTGACCCTGCCAGCTGGGACCCCTGCTCACGTGACCCTAAGCTGGGACCCCACCCCACGTGACCCTTCAAGCTGGGACTCTGCCCCATGTGACCCTTCCAGCTGGGACTCTGCCCCATATGACCCTTCCAGCCGGGGACCCTGTACCCATGAGTCGCAGGCACCCCACTTGCTCTCCTGAGTTTTGCAGCTGGCTAGCTGGTCAGACCACACGCATGCACACATCTGCAGCAGAAATATTTTCCTAATGCTGACTCAGACTCCTCAATAAGCTTCACTCTCCTGCCAGCAAGTCACAAGACTGCAGAAAGGTATTTGCTTTCTTTCACTCCTCCCCCACCCCTCCTAACTGTGCCCTTCCAGACACCCAGGAACACGGGGCGCGCACCTCAATTGTCCTCTTCTGGGAAGGGGTAAGGGCAGAGCTTCCACTATCTCACTCACCTTGTCAAAGAGGCTGGACTCAGGATGGGCACTGGAAGTAACACCAAGCAGAACCCTGCGTGGTTCAGCACGAGGGAGACCAAGCCTCCCTACTGTGCACCCACCCAGACTCTACAGGCTGGAAACTGAGATGAGGCTATGCAAGCACCAACACGGAGAATACCGTGGCCATGGGCCGGAGCCCTCCCAGCCACATCCCTCTCTGCAAAAGGAGACCAAGATGGGGCCACCTGAATTTCCGGACTAACAGCTACTAGTTTTCCATTGATCCACAAGACTTAACCGCACTTCTCAAATGTGCTGTGCAGAGTGCCCTGGTGGGCTTATTACAACTGCTGCCCCAGACCACCCCCTTCAGGAGGTCTAGAATGGTTCATCATCCCCAGGGGAGGGGGCCCTGGAGCAGGGGATCAGCCCCCTCTGCGGTGCTCTCAGCAGACAGTGGGAGCGGGCACAACTGGGACCCTCGTGTCCACCCCTAAACAGTTAATCTGTCCTGCCTGGGTGCCATACTTTCGACAGAAAAAATAAACAAAATCTATCTGAAGGAGTGACCATATAATTAGATGATTATAACTCCACCGTGGAAGGAAACATGATGATAGAGAACAATGGAATTTGTGGGTTAATTAACAACGCGACGCCGAGCTTTGTGCCCTTACAGGCTGATGAAACGAGTGCACCAGGCCAGCTGATTTCTGAAGCAAAAGGAAATTCACTGGGCCAAAGGTCGAATCTGACATGGCGCTTCCATTACCCAAAAGAGCATAACCACTTAGCAGGTTGAATGTGATGTGACTCTGTTCTGGTATTTTTTCTTTGCATTCTTTTTACAAATCTCAGGAATATCAAAAATTAAGGAACTTTAAATATGAATGGTGCATATGTCTATCATTCATTTATTAAGTAAAATTGTACTGAAAACAAAGATACAAAGATTGCTGAAACACACCCTTGCTGTCACACTGCCAACAAAGCAGTGGAGGAGCAGAAAAAAAATAAAATCAAGGTTAGGTGTCAATATGGAGACAAGTATATGGCCCACATGAAGTATTCAAGAGGAAGTCACCTTGGGGAGGTCACAGGAGACCTGGCCTGAGCTGGTCCTTGAAGGCTTAACTGTGCCAAGGGGAAAGGGAAGACCAAAGAATTAAAGGAACACAGAGGCGTGGATTTGCATGGCAAGTCGTTTGGACTGGCCAGGATATGGGACACCAGGGGTCACTGGCTGTAGACTAATCTGGAGAGGGAGATGGGCCAGTGCAGGCTTTAACGTTGGACTTTATCCTGAAGGCACTATGAACCCACTAAGGATTTTTAGCAGATGAAACGTAATTTGCTCAAAGAGAAGCCTGAAGAGGCACAGAGGGTGGGTGGCAGGGAACAAGAGAGAGGCCCCATCTGCAAGTGGGGCCTGAGGAGGGTAATGTATGTGGAGCGTCTGGAGTCAGGACATCTAAGGGCAGAGGCAGTGCCAGTGACCAGCTGAATGACAGAGGACACACGGATGGATGAGTCAAGGACAGTATCCATATTTGTGGGGTGCAGAGCTGAGAAGATCAGGGTGCCACTAACCCAGCTAGGTCATTCAGGTGGAAGAGCAACCACAGCTCTTGAGTTGTGTTTGGGACATGCTGGGCTCAAGTTTCTGCACGTTCACAGCAGTTAAGATATTTGGTTACATAAAAGGGTCTGATCAGAGGGAGATTTGGAGAGTATGATATGGGGCAAAGATGATATTCACAATATTAACAGCCATGGGGACAAACGGTCAGGCAGACACACTGACCAGTGAGAACAGGTGCAGGCAGACACACAGAATTTGGGCAATTACCCGCTGGCGCAGACTATGTGCCGACCACCAACCTTAGGACTGAGAGCTGCGGAGTGGATGAGATCCTCAGGCAGAGGGAGAAGCCCCACACTGGGTTGCGCAAAGGAGAAGGGCCTGGGGTAGGACAAGGAGCAGCAGTCAGAAGGAGGACACACCAGGAGGTCCATGTCACAGAGCCTGGGGACCAGGAAGCTTCAGAGGCGGAGGGTGGCAGTGTGGATGATTGAAAAGATGCCTTACCCACCTTTCCCGCGGCTGGGGCGGCCTGGATGTGAATGGGAACCGGGGCGAACTACAGAGCAGCTCAGGAGGTGCCAGCAGCGATGGGCTCTCAAAGCTCAAGGACGAGTGCGACCCCAGCACAAATCAGGAGTCAGGGAAAGCACTTAGGCTTCCCAGGAGCGACTGGTGTCTTTTAAAAACTCGCAGAAAAGGGAGATTCGCGTGAAAGAAACACGGGCTGAAAAATTCTTGGCGCTCAAGTGCGTTGCCAGGCGAGACACCGTAAAGCCAACGCTCAATGTGATTTCTCACTTCACCTTTGGGGAAATCTGGCTCTGACCCTCGAGAGACAGCGCTCCCGGCCCCCGGTCCACCCGCAGGCCCCCCGCACGCCCGGCCCACCCGCAGGCCCCCCGCATGCCCGGCCCACCTGAAGGCTCTGCAGGGCCTGCGGCGTCGCGGTGGGACCACGGCCACCTCCACCTCGGGTCGCCACCTGCGCCGCCCCGAGCATGCTCAGTCCCGCCCTGACCGCTTCTGCGGACCCAGCTCGGCACCGGGTCAAGGGGGCCGCTCCGTTTCGTTTGCCGGCACGCAGAGGAGGAGAGAACCTAGGAGCTGCCTACAGGCGCTCTCTCCTCCACAGCCCCGGACCCGGCAGCGAAGCCCGGTCGCCCGCAGCAGCAGCCAGTGCCGTGTGTTGAAAGTCCACCTTTCCGGGCTTTCGCAACAACGCGAGAAGTGGGCGGTGCGGGAGTAAAAGAGGACGGGGCGTGTTCGGGGGGCGTATCCTGGGCGGGGCGCAAGGCCGGGGAGGGGAAACGGCGTACGGGGCGGGGCCACGGGCGTGACGGGAGGGCAAAAGGACGGACGAAGCATGGAAATGGGTGTGGCCTGGGGCGTGCCTCAGGGCTGAAGGAGAACGGGCGGATGGGCGTGGCAGGAGGCGTGGCCGAGGCGTGTCGCCAGGCCGGGGAGAGAGGGCGGGGCCGGGGTAATGGAGGTGGGTCACGCAAGTGAGTGGGCGGGAAGGGGCGGGGCCAGGACCGATCGCAGGAACTCAGGGTCCCCGGAGCCTACGGAAAAAGCCGCTTTCACCGCAGGGTCGCGAGACCAACTCCTACAGGCGTTCGTTTTGAAAACTCATTTTAGAATGACCCATCTTTTTTGTTTAACAAGCACCATATTGTTCATTAGAGAAAACCTAGAAACTACACATGGAAATAGAAGCAAATTAAGCTCCCTGGAACGCCACTCTGCAGACGGCGCCGGTGGACACGCGCGGGCTGCCGACCGGTCAACGGAGTCACGCCGAAGGCCGGGCGGCCCGCGGCGGAAGGCACATCCCCGAGTCCCGACGCACTCCTGGAAGCCGGCCCCGCGCGCCCCAGCCTCGGCGGGACGCAGCGCCCGGACAGGTCGCGGTGGGAGCTGGAGGCGCCTGCCCGGGCAGGTACCAGACAACCGCCCAAGCCCCGCAGCGTCGGGAACAGATGCCTGGGCGCAGGAACCGCCAGGGCCGTGCGGGGGGACGGGGGCGGGGAGCCCACCCCGCCGCGTGGCGCGCTCGACTCGGCAGTCTGTGCCCGCCCCGCCCCAGGCCCCGCCCCTATGCGGCTCGCCCCACGGCTGCCCCGAAAACCCGGCGGCGGCGGCGTCAGGCCCCGCCTCCGCGCTGCCCGGCGACCGCACTGGGCATGCTCTGCGTCGGCTGGGCTGCGGCAGGTGGGAAGCCCCCGCGCTCCCGGCTACGGCGCAGCCCGCATCGCCGCCCGGCGCAGGCGGAGGCGGCTCCCAGGACGGGTGGTTCGCCGGGCGCGGTGCGCGGCAGTTCTCGGGTCGGCCATGGTGAGGGACCCACGGCGGCCACCTGCGTGGCACGGCGGCTGCAGGTCGGCGGGGCGCCCGGGAGCTGGCGGGGACGCGGGAGGCGGGCAGCCGCGGAGCGGCTGCAGGCGCCGCGGGTGCCCTGGGGCTGCGGGGTCGCGGCGTGCGCAGGACCCAGGGGGCTGCGCAGCCGCCGCCAGGCTGGCGGCTCCGCGGGGCGCGCTGCCGCGGCCTCGGGAGCCGAAGGGAGCCGGCGGCGGCGCGTCCAGCCGCGCGGGCCCCGTGCCTCAGTTTCCCGGGCGGGGCGGCGTGCTGTCCGAGCCCGGAGGCCCCGCGTGCGGTCCGCGTGCGGCGTGGAGCGCGTCCCGGGGCCACGGGGGCCGCCGGCCGCCGCCTCGCGCCCGAGTCGGAGTTTGTCGCATCTGACTCGGTAGCAAGTTGACCGGATTGCTTCGTGGCGTGGAATGGCCAGCGGGATTCACCGGCTTAAAAACCGAAGTAATCGCAGAGCTGATTGACCTGACTTTAAGCTCGACCACTCACCTGCTTTCCCTTCCCGAAAACTTGAGCTTGCAAGTTGCAGGAATATTAAAGCCGCCGAGCCGAAGGAGAAGGCGTGTGGGTCCCCATGGGGGGGGGGGGGTCCCTGGGTTTAAGGGTGCCTGTCAGCAGGGAAGTTGGGTTACCGGAGCCCCTTTATTTTGTGTTATCTCAGCTTTCTATTAAGAACTTGGAAACCTAGGGTTGCAGTAGCGCAATGGTTTTTGTAAAGTTTCTCACTTTTGTTTCTAGATGAAACACATTTTTTTTCAGTTGTTACTATACTGAACATGGTAAATTGCTCAGGTGAAATGCAAAATGGGAGGAGAATTATTTTCAAAAGAGGGAAAGTTAGATCAACGTAGTTCTGCGGGCATTTTATTTTTACCGAGAACGCCATTTATAAGTCCCGCTGCGGTTTCTACTGTTGGTTCTTCCTAAAACATTTAATACCATTACCATTTTCAGGAGTATTGGATTTAATAGGAGCAAACAATCCTTACTATAGGGGAAATAGTTCTACCTCTAAAGCTGTATTCTCAAGCCTGTTTCCATAACACGGGGTTCACTTGTTTCATTTATTAAACTTATTACAAAACTTTGTTTGCATTCTTGATAGGCCTTAATAGATTTCTGAGGTGCAGTGGCTTTTCACTGATTTGCGAATAGCCTTTAATTTTTGTTCTTACCAGAGGTGTCTCTAGCTCCATATACCCTGGGTGACTTCCCCAAGTGGACACTAAGCTGAGCCTACACATAACCGAGATTTAATAACAGGAAAGGCTTGAAATGTTCAGTCGATGACAACAATAGCAATAACATGATTACTGCTTCTGCAGACTAGATGGGCAGCCCTCCATTTCAGCCAAATAGTTCGGTTGTTGGTGTTCATTGGTCCAAAATATATTCCCAAATACATTTATAGAAAAATTTGGAACTTTGAAAAAACCCAACCCTAGTATTGATAAAATTGAAGTCTGCCATGGAGTGCTTCCTTTTTGCCCGAGGAAGGATCCTGTTCAGCCAGGCTTGTGTTCTCAGGCTGCCGGCCCAGCTGGCAGTCAGTCTCACGCTCTTCCTGACCAAAGGGGAGCAGCGAGGCCTTACTTTCCCCTTCCTAAATGTGAGGTTAAACAGCAGACTGCCTTCCGGATCAAAAATCCTACTTTCTCAGTGTTTTGAAAGATGCTGAAATTTAACAAAAGGCATATTCAAACACTGCTTGTGGCTTCAAGAACTCCCCAAGGGAATGGAGTCTCCTGACCTAAAACTCTCAAAACCAACAGGATTTAGGTTGAAAAGGGGTTTTATTATTGCTCATAAACAATAGCAAAGTAGACTTTGTATTTAAATTAGGAAACAGGTGATCCTGTGCCTTTGCGTTCTTTTCCAGTGCTAGACACCTAAGTTTTGGTTTTATCTCCATGTCTCTGGATTTCTGTACAGTATGGTTAGTGATGTCAGATATTCAGAGCAAACTATTGCCTTTAAAAAAAGAACTTCCCCCATGCACGTGACCTTAATTTATTCAACTCTCCATTTGGCTTGCAATTTAAATACTTGAGACTATTTAATCTTTGCTTAACTTGAACTAACTGTTCTATTTTTTAAGTGCAAGAACTTTCAGATCCTGAAATACCAAATAAATATTGTGGCAAGGTCACTTATAGCCTCCAGCATAGGACAGTCAGATTTGTTCAATGAGTGTCATTTTTTGGAATTCAGAAGTCATGCAGGTGTCATTTCCCTCACGTGACATCTGGCCAAGCCCTTGGTGTGCCAAGCCTGAGAGGATACTTAGAACACTGACAGTGTATGATCCGCGGCAAACCACATTAAAGTTGACAGTAGCCTTAGGTGCAAACAGTTGACCTTCAGTTTGCTGTAATACTTCCCAAGAATGGTTTAAATTAAAGGATTAAGCTATTGGTTCATTCTGTGATAATAACCAGTCAAGAGCTGTCAGAACTAGTTTCTAAGTTCTAATCAAAACAGAAGTCCCGTGAATTTATTGGTCTTGCCTCTGCCTCCACCTGAGGTCCTTGCTCATTAAAAACATCCCATTTATTTCTCTTCCCCACAATCTTTTATAGTTGGGTCCCTGAGGCTGCAGAAATGAGTAAGACACAGTGAGTCACAATCTAGTCAGAGAGACACACTGGAGGACAAACCATAGTGCAGAGTAAGTGGTCTGGGAGCCATGTCTGTGCATGGGACCCAGGACCAACCAGGAAGGATGAGCCCCTGGGCTGTAGGAGAAGGGGCCTTGTGAAAATAGTGGCACTTCCATAGGCTTGTAAGGAATGCCTAAGGAATGGGGTGGCAGTCTTCTAAGCAGAGAAGTGGACCCTCCAGGCAGAAGGTACCCTTAATGGTAGTTAGAATAATGCCCCCCCAGATGTCCACTTTGGGACCTCACAGGTGTGATTCAATTAAGGATCTTGAGAAGAAGAGATTATTCTGGATAGTGGGCTTCCTATAACCCCAGGGTCCTTACACATGAAAGAGGGAGAGGAAGCCCGTGGAGGAGGTGACCCTGTGAGAAAGACCAGAGTGGCCCATGCTGGGGTGGGCGGGCCCATGAGCCAGGAGTGTGGGCCGAGGCAAGGAAGCGGGTGTGCCCCTAGAGCTTCCAGGAGGGACCGGCCCTGCCCCACCTTGATCGGCCCGTTATGACCCATGCTGGATTTCCAGCCCACAGAACTGAAAGATAATACATTTGTGTAAGTCACTAAGTGTGTGACATGGTGCCATAGAGAGGAGCCATAGAAAGCCGAAACAACTCTGTACAGAGAAAGGTTTGGTATTACGGGAGAATGGACAGGGCAGGGAAAGGGGAAAGTCATGCTTTCATGGTGATGAACTTGATGTCATGCAGAGGAGTTTGGATTTCAACCTATTAGATGAACAGTGGGAACCCAGCTAAGGAGTGCTAAACAGGAACGAGCAGTAACGGAATGCCACCAAACGGAGCTTCCTAAAAGCAATGTGCGGCTAAGTCCCAGGTTTCTCAGGGCAGACTGTGAAAAGGTGTTTAACCAGAAGTGGTCAGTGACAAAATCTGGAACCAGCGTGTTGTGTAATTCAGTTCTCTGAAGTGATCTGAAATGACATCTGTATGCCTGTGTGAAGTTAACAGCTTAAGAAGACTTTTATTCGCTATTTGTAATAGAAGGTCATAGGTTCATTGTAAGGCAGAAGGACCAAGTCACACTGTGACTCCTTTGTTTGTGCTCATTTTCCTCTGAGCAGGCTGCTGGCCCCTGGCTGCACACCGTCTGGAGAGCGGTGGAATTTAACATCGTTGCCTGAGAATGACATGGTGTCGCTCAGGCCAACTCTGACCAGTCCTCCAGGTGTCAGGAGCCCTGGAGAGAGCCAGAGGACCCGGTTCTGCGAGGGCTCAGGTCACAGGTTGGCGGCGTGGCCTCTGCCTCTGTCACTGTCCGTGTGAACAGAACCCACGGCCTGCGCATGTCGTAGGGTCGTGCAAGGCTCTGAGGGCAGAATGTCTGTGGGAGTGTTTTGTAAACCGTAATTGCTTGTGGAGTGCAGGGACGATGCCCAGCTCTCAATGAGAAGGCAAGTGGAGTTTGAATTACGGATCTCTTCTGATCCATTTTTCCCTAAGATCCAGTTCTTAGTTGAGAGTCTATTAAAAATATTTGGCATATGTGATCAGAGAAATGCTCAGTATGCAATTCCACTTTGCGACAATAGGCTAGTAAAGGAGGAAGAAGGGAGAGCTTTTTTAACTGACCTCTCCGGTTATTGAGTGTATTTTTCCAACGGGATGGGATTTTATTCTGATCAAAGAAGAAACTCCAGATGAGCCAGCCTGGACGCCGCGGTCTGAGTGGAGAGGCAAGCAGCAGGGTGTGTGTGACGTTTTGAAGCATGAATGAAGTAGGCCATCGCTTTTCATTTCCACGGTGATAAGCACGTGTATTTCATGGCAGGGAAGACATGTGAGGTTTGTTTGCTCAGACCAGCCAGCGAGTGGGCGGGGCCACAGCCCCAGGTCTCCCTTGGGGCCGCCAAGGAGACTGCTTCTTAAAGCAGCCTGGGTTTATATTTCAAAGGTAGCTTTGTGGTAACAAGTAGACAAAGTTGCCTAGAATTTCAAAATGGGATTTGTAGGACATGCAGGGCAAATGTCAAAGCCCAGGAAGTTAGTGGTGTGTCCGAATGAAAGGGCATACATGATAGAAGTTCACACAACAGACACTCAGGTGGGACACTGGCTGTGAGCAAAGCACATTTCTAGACACGGGGGCATGACGGAGGGCGATGCCTACAGCGGAGCCCCGCAGGAGTGCACACGGGGTCTCAGTGCCACGAGGAAGCAGGCAGCAGCAGCAGGAAGCAGCGTGCTGGCCCCCCTGGATGTGCAGGCAGGCACCCAGGGGTCAACACCTCAATGAAGCATGTCCCCAATGTTTCCACGGACGCCCCTGCCGTTCCGACTCCCAAGTGTGTTCAGGCTTCCACATGTCCATCAGCACCTGCCTGGCATCACCCTGGATGTACTAAATGCATCAAGACCATCTCAGAAATGGACTGGAGATGAAATTACAGCAAGACTGACAGTTGGCAGAAGTGTTATAGGTGGGCCAGTGACATACTATGGGGATAGAATGAAAACCTGAATCTTCCTATGTGCACAGTCCAGATGAGTGGGGAATATGTTTGCAGCATCAAGATTTTTTTTAAGGGGAGGAGATGCTGGAAAAAAAAATGGTGGTAGAGACAAGCAGAGAAAGAGCAGCAAGCGGAGCTTCTTTACCAGCTTCAGGCTGAATATGGAACCTGATAATGATGGTGTCAGAGATTGAAGAAAATGCTGAGGCAGCACCCCAGCCCCTTCGTCTGCACCGTGATGTGTTCTGGGGATGGAGTGGCAGCATGGAGACATCTCTTCCATTTGTATTCAGTTTCCAGGTTTGGTTTATTCCCTGGACCATCAGATTTCAGAGGAAATCTCTCTCTGATCAGTTGAGGATTTGCATTAATTGGGCCCCAAACTATTTTACCTATTCATTTAGAATGAGAATTCGAAGAAGTTAAATACACACTCAAACATCAACAGACTCTTCGAGAAGACATACTTGTGACTGGAAGAGCCCTCATTGCATGTCTTACTGCCGGAACAGTTTAAAAATAGCCTTTATGAAGCCAGGAGATTTTGAGGTAATCCAGGCCCAGTGTGGGCATAAGCTTTGTACCCTGACTGCAAGCCACTCTACTGTGTGACCATGGGTGATTGCAAACCTTCTCTGGGCCTCCCGTTCTCATCTTGGATAAAGGAAACCCTTTGTGAAAAGATACCCAAGTTTTTCTAGATGTGATATTCTAGTTATATGAACAAATATAGACCTGTTTTTATCTTGCCTAGTGATAATTTTTTGTGTAGAAGAAAACCTTTAACATAATTCTTTTTCTCCTTTTTTAAACATATTTCTGAGAGCTTTATTTTATATCATTCCCACTTTTAATCAGGAAAACATACCACGTGGAAAAAACAGGGAGAGCCAAGAATGGCCTCTTACTATCACATGCCATCAAAAACACGGACTGCAAAGATGGTGTCTCTGGGCCTGTGCTTCCTTTTTAGGCTTGAGAAACAGTGATCGAAAACATCCATTTCTGAAAAATATGTGCTTTTGGTGTGTCAAAAAATAACAAAGCGCAGAATCGTGTAAAGGCCGTACCACGAGTGTGCTGAGGGGGTGGGAACGCAGCTCCCCCCAGAGCACCCAGGAGTCGGAGCCGCCAGCGGGCGTTCACAGCGGCGCGTACTCCGCTTCCAGTAGCTGGGAACTGCCCTGACGCCACACTGTCTGCAAACAAAGGTGCCCAGGATCGCCAGGAAGCCTCCCGCCTGCCTTTCCTCACCCCCGCCGACCCGGCCTACGGCTCTCACCGGGCGGCAGCCCCCGAAGGGAAGGGCCCTGCAGCTCGTCCTGGGGACCTTCACCAGCCAGGCTTGCCGAGGGCAGGGCTGCAGCCGGACGAGCGGGCCTAGACCCGCGAGCCAGGTGCGCTCCGCTGGCCCCGCCGAGCAGCATGGGGTGGCTGTGGCCCACGGGCCAGTTCCCTGAGAGACCCATCGGGGGCATCCAGACGGCAGGCATGCCGCCGACGGGCCGCGCGCTGGCTCCGGGCTGCGGGCGCCCCTCACCGAGGGCTGCTGGGAAGCCCGCTGCCCCTCACCTGGAAGCGGGCGGCCAGGACTCCCACACAGCCTGCTTCCCACGCCTCTTCCAGGTCTGCCAGCCTCCCTCCTTCGCGGAGCCGTTCACGCGCCCGTGCTTTCTTTCCTGCCTGCGCGCTGTCGGCTGCTGGCAGGCTCCACACCATCCGCCGGGCTCTGAGCAGGACCATCTTTCTAAACGCGGCCCTGGCCTGCTGCTCCCGCCTTGAAAACTGCGCGGGCGCCCCCATCCCTGGCCACGGCGCGTCCCCCTCGTCGCCTGGACCAGCCTGCACCTCCGCCCCTCCGCCTGCCATCGGGGCGCCTGTTCACATACATTTCCCCAGTCGGCCACGTCCTCCCTGACCACCGTTCTTTGAATGTGTTCTTCCTTGTCGGGGCCAGCTTCTTGGCCCTGGTAGCCTTGGTGAACTCCTTTAGAATGAAGCTGAAGAGTCACTTGCTCTGGGAAGTTCTTCCAGGCCCTTCCAGAACACTCGAGTCTCCTCTCCTTCCCCCGGTGGGTCCCTGACACCTCTCGGATGGGGCAGGTACCACAGTGTCTTGTATTAACTGTTCTCTCCCCATCAGGCTCTTGGGTGTTGGGGAGGGACTGTGTCTCACCTCCGCATTCCCCATCCCCAGCAGTGGGCCTAAGCAGGGAACTTTCTCAGCTAAGTGCATTGATTTGGAATGAAACGACCTGCCTGCGCGTTTCTGAAAGCAGCCTGAAAACAGTGCTCTCGCATGACTTTCCTGGACCAGTCCCACTTGCCGTCCAAGTCAGGACGTGCCTTTGCATGATGAGGGCGTGGAGAATTTCTGCAGAGGCTACAGAACATGTCAGGGAAGAAAGAAGGACAGTAGGAGCCTCTTTCTGTGATGTAAGTGGACTCAGATAAAACTAAGTCGATTTGGTTCTTACGTGGTTTGACCCTGGACTGCAGTGATGTCACTACAGAAACAGTCTTGCGCGGGTTTCCTGACCTCTGAGTCTGGGTGCCCATGATCCATATTCAGACATGATTTAACTGCCTAAAAACTCAGTACATGTTTATCTCGAAAGAAATCAGAGGAGAAAATGGGCTGGTGAGAACTTTGTGTTATAATATTTCCTAAAAATTGTGAAAGAAAATCATTTAAAAATGCTGCTTAAAAAAAAGACTGGATAATTTTCATGAATGATAATTTGTGAGCAAGGAAGTCGCAGAAATATATTCACAACTGAAATGGCCTCCATTTGCTCCCAGTTTTGGAAAGTCAGCACCTGTGATGCCGAGGGCATTCCAGTGCCCCCCATTTCACATGCAGTTGGGATTTCCTCTCCGTGCCGCAGGGGTGAAGACCTACCAAGAACGTGTTTTGAACTAGAAGGTAGCCTTCGGGCCTGTGGCATCATTTATGCACAAATGAAGATAGTGGGTACCCTCACTTTGCTGTGACAAAATCCAGTTGTGTAACTAAAATTACTCATCACAGTTGATGGGAAAGTGCCAGTATGAACCCTGCCAAGAAGAAACAATAATGTACATTCATTTAGCCCAAAACACCCTTAAACAAGACTCTCTCTCTTTTCCTCCCAACTCCAGAAATACATGGTCAATAGTCATGTTCTATTATAGGTGGAGAAACAAAAATAAAGACTCAACAAAGCAATTTATAAAACGTTTCTAGGTATAGTTGCTGGAGGTAGGGAAGGGGTTGAGTTAAAGGACATTTAGTGTTTACTTAAATACTTTCTCTTTTGTTTCATTTATAGGAAAAGTATCCTAGGAAAGCCTCTCAAAGGCCCCAATCAAACACGCGGTGCTTAACAATATGTCCATTGTAGCTTTCGTTAAGCTCTGGTTTTGGAGTCCGTGCCTTTGCTCTTGTATTTTGAAGGACTGCATTTTATGGGACTTGTGGTTTACTCCTTAGTGGCCACGTGCTCTCATACGTGACAGTTGTAGTAACTGGACTTTTAACCATGCTGTCTATAAAATCTGAGAAGCTGAACTAAGTGCATTTGTGGAATATTTCCCAGTGTCCAAAGGGACATGAGGTCTGTGTGTTCTTCTGGCGACCCACCGGGCGTTTACCCTTAAACAACTGCCACAGGATCCCACGTGAGTGTGGCTGCATGCGGCACATGCATGAGTATTGCCGTGGGGCCAAGGTTGGAGGAAATACTGCAGAACTGTGCCAGGTTCCCTGCCATCGAGCAGCTCTTTTTGTAATTGAGATATTTCCCCAATACAAACCTGAGAAAAGCACAAGATCAGAGCCAGGGAGCTACAAGCTGCAGGGCCCTGGAGGGTTGAAGGCTGTGGGACTCATGGCTGGGGAAGGTGGAACCCAGAGGGGGCAGTCAGCAAACGTCCGCTGCAGGCGTCCCAGGGGCCGCGTGCCTTCCACCTGTGCGCCCCGAGCTCAGACCCTGGGGAGCTGCAGAAGGGGCCTGGCCGCCTCCCCACCAGACTGGAAGTGGGCTTACAGAGTTTCGGACCTCACTGAGCTCCCAGCCCTCCCCCAGGCCCTGCAGTGGGCCCCGCACATACCAAGTACTTAAACAAATCTGACCTGAAAGGGCGCGATATGATGAGATACGGTGCGTTCTCACTAAAAACTATTAATTCATTAGTATTAATCAATTAAATGCTTTCTTTTCAAAAACAAATATTCACAGAGAGTTGTAGAGTGAAAATGCTTTGGTGCACACAACCTGTAAATCACACATTGTTTTCTGTACCTTAGTTACCTCCAGGATGGGCGAGGATGGGTGTGAGAATGAGGGAGGGAGGAAGTTGGCTCCCTGGAACTCCGGCACCTGAGGAGGCCTCAGCCTCCGCATGCCTGAGGCCGGGTTCAGGACGCGCTGTTTCTAGCCCAGAGCGCCTCCTAACATTAAACCTAATGGAGCAGCAGTGTCTCCTGCTCTTTTTTCTGGCTAGGACCACGTGTTCAAAGTGGGAACCCACCGTGGCTCATCTTTGGGAGCTGCTCTTGAGTTACATGTTTTCAGATGCAGGCTGACCTCCCACTTGCTGCCCCCTCCCTGACTGTGAGGAAGTTACAGTGTATTGACCACACATAATATTAGTACCTGTCTCCCACTTTGTCTTGTCTCTGGTTGTCCCTCAAGGTATTTATTCAGACGTCTGCTCTGCCACAGGCGGTGGGGAAGGAAAGGTGAGTGGTGCCGACAGAGCGTCTACCTGGAGGGGCAGCCGTGTGTGTTCAGAATTGAGTCCCTGCAGAAGACCAGGTCCTGAAGGTCACCTGTAGTCATGTCAGGAGGTGGGCCGGCAGCCAGTACTGTGTGAAAACCAGAAACAGGGTATGTCTTTCAGGTGCTATAACCTCAAGGCAGCTCAGGAAGCACAGTCCAGTAGAAGATGCATTTATACATCACGTTAATAATTCTTGTTTATCAAGCTGAGCAGCATATACATGGATCATGAGTGTTTATGACTGTCCTCGCCTTGGTAAGACTCGGCCACAAACACGCAGCTGATAAAGGTGGTTAGATGCAAGATCCTTACCCTGTCTATCTAAAACCCAAGGCCATTGTACGAAAAACCATTCTGTATTGAATAGGTCATCTACACTGTCCCTGCTAAAAGGAAACCACAAGTGTAGCCAAGTAAAGAAAACCATTGACAAAGTCACAGCAGGGTGCCTGTCATCCATGCAGCCTGAGCCCCATCGTGTAGCCCAGGATTCCTGCGGGAGGAGTGTACGTCAGCATCCCTGCGGCAGGTGTGTGCGAGTCCCAGGTGGAGAGGGCCATCTATAGCACTAAGAGACCCCTGTCCTTCCCACTGAGGAAATATGAGATCTGAAACGAATGTATCACCCACTGGTACCTCTTCAATTTTATTGCCTACAGGACTGGAATAATAATTTCTTCCTTTGGAGAAAGATCCATTCATTCAGCAACTCAATGAGCATCTCAAGTGTCAGGAACAATGTCAGACATGCAGGTGCAAAGACAGATGAGGCCTCTGTATGCTCAGCATGGACAGACACGAACATCATTGGAACAGGATAACAGGTTACAAGTAGGCGCACTGTCTTTGACAAGAAGGCAAGATCACCCACTGCAGAAAGGATGGTCTCTTCTACAGATGGTCCCAAAACAACTGGGCATCCCTATGGGGAAAGAGGAACCCCAGCCCTTACCCCCCACCATGCACAGAGGCAGCTGGAGAGGTTCAGCATGGGACCTGCACCTGGGAAGGGACACGGGGGGGCTTGGGCGGCAGTGGGAGCCTTCCCTTTCGGTCATTGTGGTCATCAAAACAGTGTCCAAATTTGTCAAAACCCACTAAAATGTTTACCCAAAATGGGCACATTTTATAGTTTGTAAATTGTATCCCACTAGAGTTGATTTTTAAAAAGAACTCATATTCTACCCTTGCTTCCATTTTCTCAGGGACCGTCAGGTGAAATCCAAACCCCTTCCTTTTCCTTCAGAGCCCTCCGTGGCCGGGGCCTACCTGCTTCTCTGACCCATCCTGTGCGGCCCCGTTTGCTTTCACTATGCCTTCTTCCTGGAATGCGCTTCTCCCAGCTTTAGGTGTGGCTGATCCTCAAGAGGCCCCACCTCAGGGCCCCCTACCAGTGAAGTTCCCCGATTCCTAACTCAGCCCTCGAGCATATCGTGCAGTGTTTTCACTGTGCATCGTTAGCCGAAGTTCTCACTGACATGGTGTTCACTTACTGCGGCCTCTTCCCCATTGGCATACACCCTCCACATATCAGGAAATACCTGTCCCATCGATGCTGCATGTCTAGGACTGAGAAAAACACCTGCCCACTCGTAGATGCTCAGTCATTACTTCTTGAGTAACAAGAAGGATAAGGCGTTCAGGCTCCGTCACGTGGACAGCGTGGACACACTGAAGGGTGCTAAGGAAATGGCGCCGTATGATTCGTGTCGTGGAGTGGCTACAGGGTTGGACCCCGCACTAGGGAAAGGCTGAGGGCAGGCCGACTGTGTAGAGGCTACCACACCCTCCTGGTAAGGAAGGATGGGCCTGAAGTGAGGCTCAGGCAGAGAAGACAGCAGAACCCCCCACGCATAAGACGCGGGATGGGCAGCGTGTGGTTGGCGACATTCTGAAGGGAGGTGGGTGTTACACCGCAGCACAGCTGCGGAGATGGGACACAAGGGGTCCAGGAGACGTAGCGTGAGCAGAGGTGAGACAAGTTCGGATTGTTTGTTTTGATTCTGGTGAAGGTGTCCCGTGGACAGTTGGTGATGCCCGTGGGAATCCCAGCAAAGAGAACTAAGGGGGCAGCAGGTGGTGATAGAGCTGCGGGAACGGACCCCACAGTATGGCTGCGGGAGAGGAGACGGGCCCCACTGACTTTGAAGGGCTGGGATGATGAAGAGCTAGTGAGGAGTGAGGAGAGCAGCCGGAGCAGAGCGGGGAGGCCATGGAAAGAAAGTCAGTCGCAGCGACTGCCACAGAGCCTCGGCAAGAGAGACCAGGAACGTGGCCACGAGGACGTGCGTGCTGTGTCAGTAAGAGCAGGCACAACAGAGAGCGTGGAGGCTGCAGGAGGCTGGGGCAGGGGAGGGGTCCAGGGCAGGACTCAGGAAGCCCTCTGAGAGAGGAGGAGGCGGGTCGGGGAGGCTGCGCTAGGACGCCCTCACAGGAGCAGGGCAGGGGCGCTGCTGGGCCACCGAGCTAGACGGGAAAACTGAGGGCGTCGCTCGCCCAGTGAGCCAAACAGGGCCTGCACGCGGGCCCCGTCAGTCCCCGGCCTCGCTAGGGTGGAGATGCCCTTATTTGGTGGCCGTGGCATGGCTGCATGGTTCTCTCCATTGGCGCTCCCCTTGCCAGGGGGCAGCCAGAACCGGGGTCTATGTGCCCGGTCTGGAGGAGACAGACAAGCAGCAGGCTGTGGAGGGAGGGATGGGGAGACAGACAGAGGA
This sequence comes from Smutsia gigantea, assembly GCA_032199065.1. Taxonomy (NCBI): domain Eukaryota; kingdom Metazoa; phylum Chordata; class Mammalia; order Pholidota; family Manidae; genus Smutsia; species Smutsia gigantea. Next base: position 47,157 of record JAVSCE010011534.1, read on the forward strand.
CGACAGAGGGCTGGAAGGCCCAGGGCAGGAGGGAGGGTCTGCGAGAGTGGCCAAGCACATGCAGACAGGGTGGTCTAGAACATGAGGTTCCTTGGCACATGGGAATTTAGAATTTGGCGAGGGTGTGGCCATACGGTTAGTGGATGAAACGGAGGACAGAGATGCAGATGAAGGTGGGCCCTTTGGACATGGTCACCCCATACATATGGATGCTCCCGGGCCCTGGGGGCAGGTGAGGATTGAAGCCAGGGAATTCAGTGGGTGATCAGGAGTCAGAAGATGACAACTGCCTGGGCAGGGCAAGCTAGATGGCGTGGAGCTCCAAGACCCACAGGAAGTTACATGAAATGGGGGCCCTAAGGGGGGACAGGAGAATGCTAGGCTGAGTCTGCTGGCAGAGCCCAGGCTGTGACCCCCAAAAGAGCTAGCAGGCACGTTCATGGGAGGAGAAGAGGTTAAGGAATGCCCCAGGTGGATGTCAGGCCATCCACAATGAAGGCAGTGATGGGATGGAAAGAGGCCTCATAGTGATAAATGGAAGAAGCCTGACATGGTTTGTGAGCTCTCTCAAGTAATGTGGTTTAATTTAACATAAATGTATATTTGTTCCTAAGACTGTATGTTTCAAAGGCAAAAATAACTATAGTTGATTTTTATGAAAAATATAATTCAACATTTGAACATCTCCTGAATCTGTGTGCTTGAGAATCACATAGGTTTGCATTTTAGCCGGGTTTTTAACATTTTATAAATAACATTTTAAAAGTATTTTTGTGTGTATGGGTTTTCTTTTCACAGGTCCTTAATCAGGAACCAGCTCTATGGATCCAGAACAGCTTTGTCCCATGGCCTGCCCTGATCAGCGTGTCTGATAGAAGATTCATTCCATTGGCGAACGGTCTCTGTTGCCTTCCAGAGCAAGCCAAGAAGATGGATGGATGGAAGGGCTGTCTGTCCATGTGCTTTCTGCCATCTGTGCCCTTTGTCCTCCTCGTATCCACTCTAGCCACTGCCAAGACTGTGGCCAACAGCACTTTAAGTGGCCCTGACATGGCCTTGGGCTCTGTGCCTGTGATCGTTGCCAGAACTGACCACATCATAGTCAAGGAAGGGAACAGTGCTTTGATCAATTGTAGTGTTTATGGCATCCCTGATCCCCAGTTCAAGTGGTATAATTCCATTGGCAAGCTGCTGAAAGAAGATGCGGATGAGAAGCAGAGAGGAGGAGGTAGGCTTTAACGTTGTCCGACCGTCATGACTCAGAGGGACTGGGCTGGTCGCTCTTACTCAAGTCACTTACAGGTCTCATGGTGTCTTCTTCTTCTAAGGCGAGAGAGAGAAATATACAACCTTAAGGGTTCAAAGCAGTAATTAATTCACTTTGTTCACTCTCTGACTCAGAAGACAAATGGCAAACATTAACGTCTTTTAAAAGGCATCTTGGAATTGTGTGATATAATGCATACAAAATGTCATAGAGGCAAATGGAAAATGGATTTTTCCCTAAGTGTATGTTCTATTCATAAGGGAGTTTTGTTTTGTTTCATGGGACTGTCTCAGATTAACTATATAGCAGTTGTTTATTATTAAGTGTCAGTTGAATTCATTGACTGGACTGAAAGACCACACTTCTTAACAGAAGTCTCTGTGCATGTCCTCAGCCACGGGCTAGCGGTCATTCCGTGGGCTTGGAGACCCAGCCGGCATTTCTAGACTGCTGCAGCTGAGGCCAGGAGGGAGGGAGGATGAGACAATAACATGTGGCAGTGGGGGAATGCTTCATTTTTAACTGAGTTTCTAGCCAAAAGTGTGCCTCAGCTCCCTAAGCACGGAGCTTGCTTCAGGAGGGGATCCAGCCAGAGAGGACTGACTTGGGTGTGGAGTTAGTGCATTTTGTTTTAGATGTGAGAATGAATCCCTCTGAAAACCCAGGCCTGACCAGCTGGCCTGAATGCATTGCTGCGTTTACCCTGAGCGCTCACTGTGGGATGCAGTGGGGCCAGAGAGAAGGGCTGTCATTCTGAAGAGCAGCTCATCTCACTGTGCCCTCCCCATGCCGCCACCCTTTAACCCCTGAACAGTCCTCAGAAGAGCTTCTGCTCCAAGAAATCCTCCATTTATCATCTCTTTCTCTCCTTTTATCTTCATTACTCTTAAACAGAGTAGAGACAAGGGCCTTGTGCCTCCTTTGGAGCTAGTGAGTGGCGTTCCCTAGTAGTGACGTACTGGGGCCCGGCTGTGTCCCTGGGTCTGGGCTGCGGGGCGTCCAGCCACCTGGGGTGCAGGCCGACCCCTCCAGGATGTGCAGCATGATAAAGCTCGTCCTCTCCGTGAAGGTGGCACATTCAGATGATGTTTGTGGCACGTGTGTCTGTTTACCCCAGTAGAGAGGAACTCTCCCTACCAAGTAAAAGTATGGGACCACAGAACTTTTAAATGAGAAGGGGCCTGAGGGACAGTGTAGTCCAGGTCCCTCTTTGGCTCGGTTCCAAGGGTCCTGCTGTTTCAAGTGGCTGTGTCTAGGCCCTTCACTCCCGACAGTGCAGAAGGGGCAGTACCAGCCCGGCCCCCAGTCCGCCTCCATTCCTGCACCTCCTTCCTCCCAAGCTGCAAGTCAGAAGGAAGTGACATCACACTTGTGAGGGCAGTCACCGTGGAAACACACAGGGTCCCTGCGCTTCCCCAGGTCCTTCTGCAGGGATGGGCCACAGGGTGCCAGGGAGGCGGCACCAGGGGATGAGACTCCAGGGCCACAGGGGCCCTGCAGCAAAGGTGTGCCCAACGCATGGGGTGGGGCGCGGCACTGAAGCCCGGGTCCCAGGAGGAGGCACCACACACGCAGTGGGTGCACACGAGGGGAGCTCTGAGGTGGCGCCTTCGGCCCAGAGGCCTTGTGCCGACCTCACTGGAAGGTCCGGTTAGCACTTGGGGCAGAAAGACCCCTGCCTTGTCTCTCTACCTGGGTGCTGGAAGGCTGGACTGCATGAGCACGTCTGCTGTTAGCTTCATTCGGTGGGTGCCCGGGCTCTGTTGGAGCACCTGTCAGGAACAAGCCAGCGGCTGGTGGAGAGCCTCCAGCTCTGACAACTGCTCCATCAGAACTCGGCCCTCGTTGTGTTTGTGGCCAGTGGCCCCTCTGGTAAATCAGCTGTTTCTAAATCTCATAAGGAAAATGCGCTGTAGATTTTTTAAAAGGACTTATAATATGTATGAGTACTGGACATCCCAGCTGAGCTTCTCCATCTAGAATTCAATGTAACGGTAATTTCAGAGCCTCTGCAACACAGGGCGATACACAGACTCTGTGCATGACGGCCAAGCAAGACGCAGTTGGCAATGGGAGGGAGGATCCCCGCCGTGGAAGCGCCTTCAGTGCCAGAGAGGCCGCTGGGGACCCACGGCGCCGCCGGAGCTCTGGTTCTGATGGGGAAATGCCCGTATCACAGCCACAGATGGAGACTGCGGTTTTTAGACTGACAGGCCAGACATGTGAATGGAGCAGTCTTTCATTCGTAACCCAGCAGAGGTAATTATACACTGTAAAAATGATGCTGATACACTGGAACGTTACCTAGATACTTTGACTACAACTGATTCAGTCCCTGTACCAAGTTAAATAGATTATTTCTAATCTACAGTAAGCATGCCAGTGGGTATTGCTAACCCTCAGGTGTACAGGTGGGAGGGAAGGATATGATGGTGCCAGGGTGTGGCCGCACTGATATTTAGTCTCCCTCTAAGCCTGAGCTGCATCTGCTCAGCCTGCAGGTCTCGGACAGTGAGCAGTGGTGGAGAGCCTCTAGACAGAGTGGGCGCGTGAGGCGGCCTTCCTGGGGGAGGAGGCACCGTAGCCACCCACGGGGCAGGCAGCGTGAGGCTGTGGGCTGTGACAAGTGCGGCTGCACACACGAACGTGCCCGCGGTCGAGTTATCCTAGGCACACACTGCCATTCGCTTGGTGGTGGAAAACCTGGAGAGGAGCAGTGTCACTGCTTGCTGACGCTGCGAAGCCAAGGCAGCTGTTGCTCTGCCGGCCACACAGCCCTGGGAAGGACGGGGCTGTCTGCTGCCTTGGAGGGCGGCTGCTCTGCTTCACACCTCTGGTCCCACCACAGGATCAGGAGAGACTCACGTGGCATCTGTTTCTAGAGGACGGCTTTTTTTGGTAGTTCACCGAAGGACATGTTTGGGGTGGCCCACCAGCCATGCTACAGAAATAGCTCAGAATTCAGTGACCTCGAATGGCCATGAATGTACTGTTTTCAGTTTTCCCTTTGCTAGAGGTGAGCAAAAATACATACCTCAGTAAGTATTATGAAGTCCCGGTTATTTCAGGTACTAATTATCCAGTATCATTTCGCTGTGGCCTTGTACTCTGACTTTAAACCATGTCGATGCACATTAGCGCCTTGATCAGACTATAAATAAGCCTTTCAACAAAGTCGGCCGGCACAGGCCTCTGGAAACACGTCTGGCTTCTCAGCTATTTAAAGTTTGAGATTCTTCCTTAAGGTTAGGTTTTAGACTTTTCCGTGGGTGTGTTTTCCATACTCTTGCAGCATTCTGTCATCCAAAATAATTAAGAATCATCCTTGAAAATAAACCTGCATAGAGTGAACTGAGCTGAAATGCACAAAGTTCACAATTGTCAAACTGCTGCCCCAACTTCGTGGACTTCATTATAATAAGTGTTGCATTTAATTTACAACACTCTGTTGTTTGATCTCTCCCCCTTTCAAGTATTCTGATTAGACTGAGAAATGGCTTTTAACTACTGCAAGGGACTGTGCCAGCCAAGTCTTAGGGCCGTAGCATGTCACCTCCCTGCTCCTTGTGTATGGGTGAGGGACCAGTTCCGCATTCATTGTGAATTATCCCTTGCCTGGTGATGGGGGGAAGTAATGCATTCACTTATGAAAACATTACACTGAATTCCTCCCTTACATTAAGTATCTGAGATAAACATCAAGTATTTAAAGGCATTAAACAAAGTTTATGTAATTATGAATATAGTACTGGAAATTCAGGAGAATTGCATGATAGTGTTTAAGTTTCTTAACTTTTCTGAACCACAGTTTTCCTATCTGTAAAGCAGAGATAATCCTTTTTTACTCCCAGATGGGGTTGTGAGTCTTGAATACACTATTGTGTATAAACACAGAGTGTAGGACCTAGAACATTCCAGGCTGGCAGCAAAGGGCAGCCGCTGTTAGTTGCTGGTCACACTGCCCCCTGCCATCCCAGCCATGGTTTCCACGTGCTTAAATCCCCGCTTCATGATACAGTGTGTTTTGAAAACAAAGGAAATTATTTTCTAGGTAATTTTTCTTATTCTCTCTCTTAATTTCCCACCCTTCAAAAAGCATTCAATACCCAAAGAAGATATGTTATGTGGAATTTCAAAGTGGTGTGACCGCATGACAGCTCGTTTGGGGTCCTTTCCTCCGTCAGAGCCCCCCGCCAGCACCTCCTCCTGTGCACAGAGGGCCACTGGTGTCCGGCGTGCTCCTCTCTGATCAGACCATGTACGTGCCCACGACAAAGTGGGTCACACACAGGAGGAGCGTCACATGTGCAAGGCCCAGGGGTGCTCGGCTGGGTCCGGCCCCCAAAGAGGACATTTGGCCCAGTCTGAAGACACTTGGTCATAACAAGGGGAGGAAGAAAGGGCCATTATGCTGCTTGCATCTAGTTGGGGGGAACTCCAGGGATGCTGTGAAACCCCTACAGTGCACGGGGCGACCCTACAGAGACCCTGGTCTGAGCCACAGAATCACCCCTCAGCCACTAAGACTCACTCCAGTCTATCTGCAGGCCAGTTGGTGAGCCCATAATGTATTCTCCCATAAAAGTGGTTTAATTTATGTTGCTTTGGTTCATTTTCCAAATTGAGGCCGATTAAGAGCCAGCCTGGTAACTGACGATCATTTGTAGTTGCACTCCATTTGGGATGTGAGCTCAGAATGCTTTCGTCGTGACCATAACGAGATGCTTCCTGATGGGTCTCAGACAAGGCCACGAGCTCAGAGCCCGGGAAGTCAGTCACATGCACGCCGTGTGGACTGCTCCTGCCCAGGGACTGCCTGTAGCCAACCCTCGTGTACTGACGCACACTTGGCACGTCAAAAAATTAGGATTACCAGCTCAAATTAGCTGGAGGGTGACATGCTTCCTTTGCCAAGAAAAAAAGACAGTATTATTTATACCTTTAGGTAGAGCAGCTGCAGGCTCTGAACAGCACAGTCCTTCCAGCCCCACCTTCCTGAGCTGAAAGCTAAACCCTGTTACCCTAGGCCGTCTTGGCTGCACACAGTGGGGGAAATAGCTTGTTATTCTCCCTCGCATTCTCTGAAGAGGTCTCCCGGGAGAACTGGTGTTTGCAGCACACGCCTGCTACCACCGAGTCTTGGCGGCAACTGACGTCCACTGCAGACACCCTGAACGGGTGCAGCCATGCAGTACTGAATCTGTTTTCAGTTATGGTTTGTAAGAAGGAATCCTCTCTCTGGCAGCCTAGGTTTCACATACTGGAATACTACATATAAACATACTACATTTATAAGCATGTGTGCATGCATTTTGCTCTCATTCGAAGTGCCGATTCAGTGTGATACTCGTGAGTGTTGGGCTCCATTTACTTTTGGGTAAATATTTACTGGAATTCTCACTACATGCACATTTTTACTTACATTGGTTTAAGTAAAAATAAGCTACTCATTTTGGCCAATTGAACTCACCTCCTTGAAAAGCCTGGTGGTATGAAGCTCATATGTAAACCTAAATAGCCTAAATATGTAAATGGGATTGTGAACCAGTTTTAACCTTTACATGCCACTCGTTGGGGTATGAACAAAACCATGCCATCAGTTACACGTACACGGAGAGACACCTCGAAGGAAAACATCCTTTTCTTCTAATAAGTAGTTTGAGGGAAATTCTGAGAGCTTAGTATTTGGTATAATATTAATTTTTAATGCTCAGTGAGCCTCAGGCACAGCTGGACAGATTGAGGATTTCAGCAGACATGGTGTTGGGAGAAAGCTGTAATTACAGTCTGGCAGGTCACGCTCTCCCTTTCCTGCGGTGCCAGTGGGCATTCACACAGCTCACGTCCACGCAGCGATCCTGGTCAGAAGCTGGTTGCACGTGGGCAGTTCTGCTCTGGTGCCGAGTGTTGGCTTTACATTAGGTCGCAGTACCCACCTCAGGCCGTAGACCTCCCTGATGCTTACAGGTTTAAGGAAGCCATTCGACGCGCCGACCCTGTCTGGTTCCCAGCCAGGATACTTGACCCTGACCTGCTGACACGGCATTGTGCCTTCTTGGCGACTTCCCGCCCCCATGCGTGTGGCCCCACGAGGCACGCAGCACTCCCACGTCAGCCCCCTCCAGGCAAGGGACCCAGGTTACCTTCTCCCAGAGAATGTTGGTGGGTGGGGGAAGTTCCAGAACTGCGTCCCCAGGGAGAAACACTTCCTGAAAAGGAAATATGTTTCTCATTACCTTGATTTTCTTATATTCATTAATATTTTCCCAACTAATTCAGGCTTGCCTGATTTGAAGAACTTGAGAAAGTCCCAGCGTGGGCCATGGGTTCCATTCACTTTGCTTGTGGGCAGGTGTTCACGTTGGCTTTGCAGGGCCCGGGCCACCCCCCACCCCCTCCAGGGCAGCACGTGGAAGCCGCTCTTCCCGAATCTTTCAGCCACACAACATGCAGTGGCGCTTCCCTGCTTTTCTGGCCCTCTGAAAGGTAAAATAGCTCCCAGTTTTTAAAAATCAATCTGCTTAAGCGTGATCATGATGTAAAGCTCGCTATCTATACACGCACACTATTTGCATACTTTCCTCTGACCCCTCTGCCCGTATCTTTTTCCCATTGTTTTCTTTTGGGTCATCTTTATTCATAGGACTTCTTTTTGTTTTATAGTTATTAAGCATTGGTCAAATATTCTAGTTTTCTCCCATTCTGGCATTTGCTTTTACCTTTAGTGGGACATTTATTACAGTGTAAAAATTTTAATTTGGGAGACATCTGGTCCATCAGTGTTTTCCTTTACAGTTTCTGGGATTCTTGAGATGCTTAAAAAGGTCTTCATATCCCAAGTTTACAAAACTGTTTTCCTATCCTGTTAATCTGATACTTTGCATTTGCATTCAGATCTTCAGAGTACCTTAGAATGTATTTTTATGGTTCACATAAAAAGTAGGAATTTCACTTTATTTTCTTTCCAGTGAATAGTCCATTACCCAATACTCATTCCCACTGACTTGAGATGACATCTTCCTATTCCTAAAATTCCCGTGCTCGCTGGCATCTGGTTGGGACGTCCAGGTTCGCTGCCGGTGTCATGGGAGGATGCTTGCTCAGGGAGGGAGGGCAGCGTCCTCACTGCGCTGAGAGTGTGGGAGGTGGCGTCTGGGGGAGCTTTCCAGGCAGAAGAGTCGGTCCGGCCCGTGGCACCTCTCAGAAGTGGTACAAGTGCTGTCAGTGAGGGGCTCCCACTCTCCCACAGGATGGACACGGAGCCCTGACCTCCTGGCCTGCATCCCTCCCACCCTGTCTCCATTTGCCCTTCTCAGCTTTTCTCATGGGTTGGCTGCAGCGGCACATGGGGTCCCCCTTTCACCCATCTGCTCCACCACCCCTTCTGGCCTTAAAAGCCCTTCTTCACCAATGCCCCTCCTGCCACACCTACCTGCCCATGGACGCCCGTCTTCACAGTCTGCACAGTTGTATTTGCATAGTTTCATGTGGAGCCTGGCACACACACCACCTACTCGGTAATACTGGCTGGCTGTGTGAATGAGATACAGGAAGGCCTCTGCCCTACTGGCCATGCCGGCTGTGTCGTGCAGTGCAGCTGGAAGAAGCACGTGCTAGGCTTTCTCTTTGCAGAGGACGGAGTGTCATCATGCCCCTTCCATTCACATGGGGGGATTTCCACAGGTGGCTCTGCCATCTGGGGTTTCCCGGGGAGACAGTGAGATCCTGTGCAGTGCAGGTCTCCAGCAGAGAGGTGGCAGCCAGGCCCTGGTGGGGGCCTGTGGGCCAGGCCTTCTCCGTGTGGCCCTTCAGGCCAGCGGGGAACAGGGGTGTACCGTCTGAGCGTGCACAGGGCCCGGGAGGGAATACTTACGCTCTTTCACATTCTGTTCAGAAAGTGATGGTTGGACACCTGCCTCTTAGCTCCCCCCAGCCATTGCCTGCAGGACGGACTGAGAATCGGCAGCTGCCGTCTGAAGTTTTAATTTGTGCTGAAGCAACGCAGGTTATGAAGATCAAACATGTAACATTCCCGCTCCGCTGCAGCTCATACACGGGAGCGGCCCTATAGGCCCACCTCATGTGTGCGTGCCCTGTGGGGCTCAAGTTGGGACCCTTCCAGAATGAGTCTCAGGGCCAGGCTTTTACAGACTGAGGCAAATGGTGATGGGTGATATGGAGATGTTCTTAGAGTGATCCTGGCCGGGCGGGCCCCAGACGGAGAGCCTTCCTGGCCTGGTGCCAGAGCTGCTGGGGGGAGGACCCCACAGTGGGAGTTGTGCCGGTCTCAGAGTTCCCAGGGTTGCATGACAGCAAACATGCACAGTCTTTATTTTTCACTGATCAAAGGTCAAGCTGAGGCTGAGAGGAAATAGTCTTAGTTCCTGGGAAGGAATGAATGCATCAGCCTTAATTACACTTAAGTGATACCATGTACATCACTCCTGAGGCCAGAATCTTAGCTTTTCTGACATTATAGGCTGTGTGTGTGTGTATGTGTGTGTGTATGTTTGTCTTACAAGAACTCTCTCTGCGATCTGATAACAGAATGTTTCACGTTTTCATTTTACCATGTCCTATCTGAGAGGAAGCCTCAGTGGCATCAACATTACCATAATCCATAAATAAATATGATGTTTGTTTCAAGAGGAATCTAGTAAAGGAGTGAAAACTAAAGCAGTGTCCTGGTACCCGTCCAGATTAGAAACGAGATGACTTGCAGAGGTGATCTCAGTCATGTTACCAGGGAGCTACAGCTCAGATTCTGGTCAGCAGCCAGCTGTCTTAGGATCCAACACAGAGATGTTGTCATGTTTTTTAGCGAAGCATATACAGTCGCTTCACAAAAACATGGCTGGGCTTCAGACTTCAAGAACAACCTAAATTACTGAGCAGAGGACATGAACGATGTTAGTCTAAGACCCCGCTGTCCTGGATGAGAAGCAGAATATGCTCCTATGCTTCTAAGTTATTTATCTGCTGAACATCTCACAGGCTTCCTCCAAAATGAACCACAGATGTCACCTAATCAGGTTGTCTTTGATTCCAGACTATGGCCCTTTTGACAGTGTAACAAGAAACTTCTGAAGTGTCTAAGTTGGTATCTAAATTGAGTCCCCTGTGTCCAGGGTAAATAAGTGCAACAGAGCATTAAAAATATGCCTGAAAATAACTGTAAAATTCAAGTTCAAAAACATTTTCCAATAGTCCGTAGAGGAAAGCATTGGTATGTTGTAACTAATACGTATTTTTGCTTTTCATTTTTCTGTAACATTAGAAGGCAGCAGTAAAATCACTGAGTTGTGAAGAGAAGTTGTTTACGCCACCTTCAGATGCCCGCCTGCCTAGTGTAGTGTTCTCTGCTCCTCTTCTGCACCCTGGTTCTGCCTGCCTGTCTGCGTATGCAAGGACAATTCCTCCACGGGAGAAGTGGCAGTGGGGAGGCAGGAGGCGAGCAAAGTGATCCTAACCCCTCCCCACATGAAGAACCTCATCTTCTCACTCTCTTCTACCTTACTGTCATATTTCCCAACAAAGGAAGGTAAATATGAGAAGCTACTGTAAGTACAGCGTGGATTCTCTGGAATCCGGCCCTTCCCTATGTACAACAAGCTTTCCATTAACTAGAGGCTTCTTCCCTGCGGCTGCTGCAGTCTGCTTGTATGACACAGGCAGCTTTTAGGAAAATGGTAACTTCCTTACCCCCTATTATTGTATATCTGATTAAATCTGCAGCTGAGGTATCAAAACTCACACCCAGGGAATGGGAGGGGTGGAAGGCTTGCTGCCCCTCCCCCAAATAGGAGGAAATCTCAAAGACCGGGAGCTAGGTTTGTCCATTTCAAATGCACACATTCACGAGAGGCCGAAAATGCACCAGATCTTCCAAACCAGTGTGTCCTGCTCTTGGGGAAAATACACTGGCTGAATTGTTAGAAAGGGTTACGCGGGGACACCAGGAACCACTCTTCACAGATGTTCTTTCAGAAAGCAAGTGATGTGATGGCATCCAGAGAGGCGCCCTGCCGGGCTCACTGGCTGGCAAGCAGGGGGGGCTGCAGCCAAAGGCAGCGCAAGGCTGGGCATGCTCCGGGAGACGCCCCAGGCACGCGGAGTCAAGGCCCTCCGCGCCTCACCCGACCACCCCAGGCCCTGGTCACAATGCGCTCACAAGCTCAGGACAGACAAAACGCGCCGCTGTGGGGAGGCGCCGGCCTTTAATGGGCGCTCACTGAAGGAAGGGGGGGTGCGGCACAGTTACGGGCAGGCAAGTAAAGCTGCCTGTCAGGTCGCCCGTCTCCCAGACAGGCTCCTCTGGGCCCCAGGGATGGGGCGTGCCCGCCCTGCTCCTTACAGCTCCGAGGGGCTGGACGCAGGCCCTCCTTCCTCCACCGGACACTATAGGGAGGGAGGGTCTCCGAAAGGCTCGGCCCCAAGACGCAGAAGCCAAACCTATCGTGCTTCCCACGGTCCTGTGACCTGCAGATACACAGGCAGACTTAGGATCACCCCCAGCTAAGGGCTCTCACCCGGTTCAGAACCTCACTCGGGGGGCACTGCTACATCTTTTCACACCAGAGAAAGAATTCCATTTGCCAACGTGCATTCTCCACCGTGGGAGGCGCATTTCCATCCTAGTGGCTCTGGGACCTATTTGCAAGCCTAACCAGGCTGACACTGATTCACACCTGGCCCTGAATCTTCACGTTGTTACTGTGTAACATGAAGTCGTATGGACAGTTCATTGTGAATTCTCAAGACCCACGGCATAAAGTTATGTTTTTTTTAATATAATTTATTTTGGTATCATTAATCTACAATTACATGTGCAATATTATGGTTATTAAACGACCCCTTCATCACGTCCCCCCCACCAACCCCATTACAGTCACTGTCCATCAGCATAGTGAGATGCTATAGAGTCACTACTTGTCTTCTCTGAGTTGTACAGCCCTCCTGATGCCCCCCCAACATTACGTCTGCTAGTCGTAATGCCCCTTTTTCCCTCTTATCCCTCCCTTCCCACCCATTTTCCCCAGTCCCTTTCCCTTTGGTAACTATTAGTCCGTTCTTGGGTTCTGTGAGTCTGCTGCTGTTTTGTTCCTTCAGTATTTTTTCTCTGTTCTTATACTCCACATATGAGTGAAATCATTTGATACTGGTCTTTTTCAGCTGGGCTTATTTGACTGAGCATAATACCCTCTAGCTCCATCCATGTTGTTGCAAATGGTAGGATTTGTTTTCTTCTTATGGCTGAATAATATTCCATTGTGTATATGTACCACTTCTTCTTTACCCATTCATCTACTGATAGACACTTAGGTTGCTTCCATTTCTTGGCTATTGTAAATAGTGCTACAATAAACATAGGGGTGCATCTGTCTTTTGCAAATTGCACTGCTGCATTCTTAGGGTAAATTCCTAGGAGTGGAATTCCTAGGTCAAATGGTTTTTCTATTTTGAGTTTTTTGAGGAACCTCCATAGTGCTTTCCACAATGGTTGAACTAATTTGCAGTCCCACCAGCAGTGTAGGAGGGTTCCCTTTTCTCCACATCCTCGCCAACATTTGTTGTTGTTTGTGTTTTGGATGTTGGCCATCCTCACTGGTGTGAGTGATATCCCATTGTGGTTTTAATCTGCAATTCTCTGATGATTAGCGATGTGGAGCATCTTTTCATGTGCCTGTTGGCCATCTGAATTTCTTCTTTGGAGAAGTGTCTATTCATGTCCTCTGCCCATTTCTTAATTGGATTATTTGCTTTATGTTTGTTAAGATGTGTGAGTTCTTTATATATTTTGGATGTCAACCCTTTATCAGATACGTTTTTTATGAATATATTCTCCCATACTGTAGGATGTCTTTTTTGTTCTACTGATGGTGTCCTTTGCTGTACAGAAGCTTTTCAGCTTGATATAGTCCCACTTGTTCATTTTTGCTTTTGTTTTCCTTGCCCGAGGAGATATGTTCAT
>JAVSCE010011535.1:0-11709 GCA_032199065.1 Smutsia gigantea
TCCACCTTGAGTTTACCTTTGTGTATGGGGCTAGACAGTAGTCCAGTTTCATTCTCTACATGTAGCTGTCCAGTTTTTCCAACACCAGCTGCTGAAGAGGCTGTCATCTCCTCCCATTGTATATCCAAGTCACTTTTATCAAATATTAATTGACTGTATATGTTTGGGTTAATGTTTGGATTTTCTATTCTGTTCCACTGGTCTGTGGGTCTGTTTTGTGCCAATACCAAATTGTCTTGATTACTGTGGCTTTGTAGTAGAGCTTGAAGTCAGGGAGTGTAATTCCCCCTGTTTTATTCCTCCTCTCAGGATTGCTTTGGCTATTCGGGGTCTTTTGTGGTTCCATATGAATTTTATAATTATTTGTTCCAGTTCATTGAAGAAAGCTGTTGGTAGTTTGATAGGGATTGCATTGAATCTGTAGATTGCTTTAGGTAGTATAGCTATTTTGACAATATTTATTCTTCCTAGCCAAGAGCATGGGATGCATTTCCATTTGTTAGTGTCCTCTTAATTTCTCTTAGGAGTGTCTTGTAGTTTTCAGAGTACAGGTCTTTCACTTCCTTCGTTAGGTTTATTCCTAGGTATTTTATTCTTTTTGATGCAATTGTGAATAGAATTGTTTTTCTGATTTCTCTTTCTGTTAGTTTATCGTTAGTGTATAGGAAAGCAACAGATTTCTGTGTGTTAATTTTGTATCCTGCAACTTTGCTGAATTCAGATATTAGTTCTAGTGGTTTTGGAATGGAATCTTAGGGTTTTTTATGTACAGTATCATGTCATCTGCAAATAGTGACAATTTGACTTCTTCTTTACCAATCTGGATGCCTTGTATGTCTTTGTTTTGTCTGATTGCTGTGGCTAGGACCTCCAGTACTATGTTGAATAACAGTGGAGAGAATGGGCATCCCTGTCTTGTTCCTGATCTTAGATGAAAAGCTTTCAGCGTCTCGCCGTTAAGTATGATGTTAGCTGTGGGTTTGTCATATAGCCTTTATGATGTTGAGGTACTTGCCGTCTATACCCATTTTGTTGAGAGTTTTAATCAGGAATGGATGCTGAATTTTGTCAAATGCTTTTTCAGCATCTATGGAGATGATCATGTGGTTTTTGTTCTTCTTTTTTGTTGATGTGGTGGATGATGTTGATGGATTTTCGAATGTTGTACCATCCTGCATCCCTGGGATGAATCCCACTTGATCATGGTGTATGATCCTCTTGATGTATTTTTGAATTCGGTTTGCTAATATTTTGTTGAGTATTTTTGCATCTATGTTCATCAGGGATATTGGTCTGTAATTTTCTTTTTGGTGAGGTCTTTGCCCGGTTTTGGTATTAGAGTGATGCTGGCTTCATAGAATGAGTTTGGAAGTATTCCCTCCTCTTCTATTTTTTTGGAAAACTTTAAGGAGAATCGGTGTTATTTCTTCTCTATATGTCTGGTAGAATTCAGAGGTGAATCCATCAGGCCCGGGGTTTTTGTTCTTGGGTAGTTTTTTGATTACCAATTCGATTTCGTCACTGGTGATTGGTCTGTTTAGTTTTTCTGTTTCTTGCTTGGTCAGTCTTGGAAGGTTGTATTTTCTAAGAAGTTGTCCATTTCTTCTATGTTTTCCAGCTTGTTAGCATATAGATTCTCATAATATTCTCTTATGATTCTTTGTATTTCTGTGGGGTCCGTCGTGATTTTTCCTTTCTCATTTCTGATTGTGTTTATGTGTGTAGATTCTCTTTTTCTCTTAATGAGTCTGGCTAGGGGTTTATCTATTTTGCTTATTTTTTCAAAGAACCAGCTCTTGGTTTTATTGATTTTTTCTATTGTTTTATTCTTCTCAATTTTATTTATTTCTTCTCTGATCTTTATTATGTCCCTCCTTCTGGTGACTTAGGGTCTCATTTGTTCTTCTTTTTCCAATTTCAGTAACTGTGTCTTTTGACTATTCATTTGGGAATGTTCTTCCTTCTTTAAATAGGCCTGATTGCAATATACTTTCCTCTTAGAATTGCCTTTGCTGCGTCCCACAGAAGTTTTGGCTTTGTGTTGTTATTGTCATTAGTCTCCATATATTCTTTGACTTCTGTTTTGATTTGGTCATTAACCCATTGATTAATTAGGAGAATGTTGTTAAGTCTCCATGTATTTGTTAGCTTTTTTGATTTCTTTCTAAAATTTATTTCTAGTTTTATACCTTGGTGATCTGAGAAGTTGGTTGGTAGGATTTCAATATTTTTGAAATTACTGAGGTTCTCTTTGTGGCCTAGTATGTGGTCTATTCTGGAAAATGTTCCATGTGCACTTGAGAAGAATGTGTATCCTGTTGCTTTTGGGTGTAGAGTTCTGTAGATGTCTGTTAGGTCCATCTCTTCTAGTGTGTTGTTCAGTGCCTCTGTGTCTTTACTATTTTCTGTCTGGTTGATATGTCCTTTGGAGTGAGTGGTGTGTTGAAGTCTCCTAAAATGAATGCATTGCTGTCTATTTCCTCCTTTAATTCTGTTAGTATTTGTTTCACATATGCTGGCGCTCCTGTGTTGGGTGCATATATATTTATAATGGTTATATCTTCTTGTTGGACTGACCCTTTATCATTATGTAATGTCCTTCTTTATCTTTTGTTACATTCTTCGTTTTGAAGTCTATTTGTCTGATACAAGTACTGCTACACCTGCTTTTTTCTCTTTGTTGTTTGCATGAAATATCTTTTTCCATCCCTTCACTTTTAGTCTGTGTATATCTTTGGATTTGAGGTGAGTTTCTTGTTGGCAGCATATAGATGGGTCTTGCTTTTTTATCCATTGTGTTACTCTGTGTCTTTGGATTGGTGCATTCAGTCCATTTACATTTAGGGTGATTATTGATAGGTATGTACTTATTGCCATTTCTGGCTTTAGATTCGTGGTTACCAAGGGTTCAAGGGTTGCTTCTTTACTATTTAAGAATCTAACTTAACTTTCTTGTTAAGTTATTGTAAACACAGTCTGATGTTTCTTTCTTTCTCTCCCTTCTTATTCCTCCTCCATTCTTTCTATAATAGGTGTTTTATTCTTTGCCTTTAGTTAGTATTTGGATGGTCTGCTTTCTTTGCTATGATTTTATTTTCTCTGGTGACATCTTTTTAGCCTAAAGAGTGCTTCCATCTAGAGCAGCTCATTTAAGATATCCTGTAGTGGTGGTTTATGGGAGGCAAACTCTCTCAACTTTTGTTTGTATGGAAAGTGTTTAATCCCTCCATATTTAAATGATAATCGTTCTGGATACAATATTCTTGGTTCGAGGCCCTTCTGTTTCATAACATTAAATATATCATGCCATTCTCTTCTGGCCTGTAAGGTTTCTGTTGAGAAGTCTGATGATAGTCTGATGGGTTTTCCTTGTAGGTGATCTTTTTTCTCTCTCTAGCTGCCTTTAATACTCTGTCTTTATCTTTGATCTGTGCCATCTTAATTATTATGTGTCTTGGTGTTGTCTTCCTTGGGTCCCTTGTGTTGGGAGATCTATGAGCTTCGGTGGACTGCGAGACTACTTCCTTCCCCAGCGAGGGAAAGCTTTCAGCAATTATTTCTTCAAAGACACTTTCTATCCCTTTTTCTCTCTCTTCTTCCTCTGGTACTCCTATAATGCTAATATTGTTCCGTTTGTATTGGTCACACAGTTCTCTTAATATTCTTTCATTCCTAGAAATCCTTTTATCTCTCTCTGCCTCAGCTGCTCTGTACTCCTGTTCTCTGTTTTCTATTCCATTACCAGTCTCTCGCATCTCATCCATTCTGCTGTTAAGCCCGTCGATCGCTTGTCTGATTTCTGTATTGTCTTTCTTCAGTTCCCTCACTTCCTCCCTCAGCTCTTGCACATTTCTCTGTAGGTCCATCAGCATGGTTATGACTTTTATTCTGAATTCTTTTTCAGGGAGGCTGTGCATTTCCATCCCTTCAGACTCCCTCTCTGGGGTTGTCTGGCTGATTTTGGTCTGAACCATATTCCTCTGTCTTTTCATGGCTGTATAATTTGGTCACTGATAGTTGCCACGTATGTCAGCTGGGCTCTTTAAGACTTTAAAAAGAGAAGAAAAAAAAAAGAGAAAAAAAGAAAAAAAAGAAAAAAAGAGAGAAAAGAAAAAACAAAAACAAAAACAAAACAAAACAAAACAAAAAAAAACAAAAAAATGCCCACCGGACGTAGATTCTGTGGGAATGCTCTAGGTGGCGCTATTTCCCCACTATTCCACAGCTGTGACTGTGTCGCTCTGCAGGGCCCTTTATCGCTCTGGCAGGGGTGGGAACGAATAGGAGGCTGTTGATCTCAGTGAGAAGTGTTAAGTATGGCTACGCTTCCTCAGTCGCCAGCTAAGGCGTCTGAAACTCCCCAGTACTCCCAGCCTGCTGGACTGAGTGTGCTGGGGCGATCCGGCTCCTCCGCTGGGCTCCTGTCTCTTTAAGACCGCTGAGGAAAGCGCGCACTTTTTTTTTCCTTCCCGGAGCCGGCTGCAAGCCCCCTAGCGCGTTCCCCGCTCAGATCCTGCCCTCTGTCTCTCCAATCTCCGCTGCACTGCACAATGTGGGTCAGCGCTCCCCGCGCGGATCACCGCGGCTGGCTACTTCGCGGGGTGTGCTTCCTCTCCCTCCCGGCTCTGAATCCTCTCCTCCCGCCGGTGCGCTGGGGTGGGGGAGGGCTCGGGTCCCGCCGGGTCGCGGCTCCGTATCTTACCCGCCTCTTGGGGTGCCGAGTCCTCTCTGGTGTAGCTGCACGCTGTGCGCTTTCCTGTGTATTCTCGTCTCTCTTTTAGGAATAGATGTATTTTCTGTGTTTTCGTAGATAAATATAGTGTTGGGAGGAGATTTCTGCCGCCCTGCTCACACCGCCATCTTCCCGGAAGTTCTTCTCTTCTGTAATTTCTATTTCACTTACCGTCTCCTCCACTGTATCCAATCTTCTTTTAAAACCTTCCATTGCATGTGTCTTTTCTGAAACTGTGTTCCATGATGATTGGATCTCTGACCAGAATTCATTTCTGAGTTCTTGAATATTTTTCTGTACCTCCATGAGCATGTTTATGATTTTTATTTTGAAATCTCTTTCAGGAAGATTCATGAGATCAGTTTCATTTGACTCTTTTTCTGGTGTATGTAGGATTTTGCTTTGAACCAGGTTCCTTTGATGTTTCATATTTGTATGTGGCACCCTCTAGTGCCCAGAAGCTGTACTCTCTGGAGCTTCTCTGCCCCTGGAGTAATATTGGAGGTCACAGGGGAGCAGTGTTTGTGTCTGGGGGGAGCAAAGAGCTGTTTCCTGCTTCCGGGCTTCTATGCCTATATCCACTGCGAGAACCAGTGGGTGAGTACACAGATGTAAGTCTTTACGCTTTGCATTTGTTGCTGCTGTAGGCGGGGCTTCCCTCTGCCTGCCTGACACCAGGGCAGGGTATGCTCGTTTGTGAGCCAGGTTTGGGCTGGCTGAGAGGAAGGTGTAGCCAGCTGCGTAGCACAGTGGGGTCCTTGGAGCTTTGTAGCCGGCCAGTGGGTTGGAGTGCCTGAAGATCTTGAATGTTCCCCTCGTGCTGGCCAGAGTGCACCCAGAGAATTTTGTGTACCTGTTCTTTCTCTTGAGTAGTAAGCTCTGTGCAGTCCTTGCCTCTTTAGAAGCCCTCTCACTGTTAGGAAGTCTCTCAGACTGCCCACCTTTCTTTTGTCCCAGAGCAGCCAGATATGGATCCCTGTTTTCCACAAGCAGCTGGAATCTCAGTCTCTCCAGGTATTCTGCTTGTCTTAGCTTTCCAACACCACTTATCACCAGAGCACCATGCAATGTAGGTTTGTGTTCCCAGAGCATATCTCCAGAGCTAGGTGTTCAGCAGTCCCAGGCCTCCACTCCCTCCCCCTCTGTTTCTCTTCCTTCTGCTAGTGAGGTGGGGTTGGGGAAGGGCTTTGGTACATTACCCTGTTACATGAGGTCTTTTTTTTTTCTCCAGGTGTATGCAGTCTGGTGTAGCCTTCTTTCCTGTTGCTCTTTCAGGATTAGTGGTATTAATTGTATTTTCATATTATATGTGGTTTTAGGAAGAGGCCTCTGTCTCACCTCTCACACAGCCATCTTTAGTCCTCTCCCAAATGAGCCTTTTATATGAGAGTAATTGCCAAATGTAGAAAGTTTTTGGACAAACAGTTGTATTTAAAAATTGAACTAGCTGCCAGAGGGCTTTGGCTGTTATGATGACCTACCCTGCATGCAACCTTTTTAACTTTGGCAAGTCTCAATTTTCTCATTATTGAAGATGATCTATTCCAAGATTGATCTAGTCTAGCTTCCTCATTTGTAAAACCTTCCTTAGTACTGGAATATTTTTTGTGAGAAGTAAGTGTGGCATATTGGTGGCTCTACGAATACTCTGTTAAAGGAGTTTGAAGTTTGAGGAGTAGGGTAGAGTAATTGGGAGTAAAACTTGGACATGCCATGACCAAAAAACCCAGAGTCTTATTGCTAGACAAAGCAGCATGGATCTTACACTTAAGTGCACTCATTGGAAATAAGTAGCCGCTGGTCTCACCGCTGGTTTTAGTGCTTACCCTGAGGATAGTATATCAAAACACCTTTACAGGTGTATGCCCTCTTCATTCCTCATAATATCTATTCCTCCTTAGTCTCATGCTGGACTGTTTTACTTGTCTTTTGCCTTTGAAAGCTTTTGAGTTTGCCCCATGCTGGGATAATATGTAGACAGAGAAGGGTTTTGAGAGAAGTGTGACATCATCATCACATATGCTTATAAAAAGCTTACTTTAGCAATACAGTTCAGTGATGGTAGAGCATAGTTAAGCAGAAGCTTTCCCCCTTAGTGTAGTTTTGTGGTTGTTTAGTTTTCTAACAAACTGTAGAATAAGTTAGTTAAGTGATTAGTCCAAGTGATTTTTTTTAAAAGCCAATGCATTGAATTATGAATTCAGTCAACTACCATCTCACTGAGCCTCTCTTGGCATAGAATTTGAATGTATTACATTAGAGTCTTGACTTAAATTCTGTATATCTCTATATGTATCTATGTTTGTATCTATGTATGTGAGGAAGATTTTTGTATATTCTAGATAATATAATAACCCTAGATTTGTACTTAGGTAGCAAATTTCTTTCTCTCTCTCCCTCTGTGGAATTACTACTTGCGTTGGAGGGAAACTTCCTGGAATATTTTTTTCCTCCCCTTCTGCCCTGCCTTGGTGTATTATTGTTAAAATCAGATAATGTGGAATCAGTCCATCCTTGTTCAGATCTTGCCTCCCTTTCATCAACTTTGAGCCAGTTCATTAATCTGCCTGAATTTTGGTTTCTTACTCTATAGATCATTTTGTGGATTAAATGAAACATCATATTGAAAGCATTTAGCTTTACCATCCAGACTAGGGTACTGAACAAGGATAAACCAACCTCCTAGTTTTCAGATGTGTTTCAGAAGGGATATTTAAAGGAAAATTAATCTCTGATCATTCATTGGAGTTTCTGAGTGATTGAGAAACCACACACTATCCACATATAAACACACGTGTACATAAGGATATCTATATGTGTGCACAGTACAAAATATTGTTATGGATACTCATACAAAATGAATTTAGAAAGTTAACTGATGACTGGGGGAGTTTCCATTTTGTAAAATAAGCATGTATAGTGTGTTTGTTATGTGAGCAGTCTACTTTTTTTGCTAAAACAACTGCAGGAAATAATCTATTCCAATTTTTACCTCTGTATTTGTAGACTAGATTGTTTGTGGACAGAGAATTGGTTGCCAATAGGATCAAGGATCCGAGGGAAGAGGACAGAGATTATTCTTTCACCTCAATTTGCCCTACTTTTCTGTAATGGGTAGAAAAAACAAAAACAGAAAAACACACATGGAACATTTGTCGGCACTAAGAATTCGTGGGGTCAGTGAGGGTCTTACAAGGTGGCTTCCCCCTTAGTTAATTTACGGTCTACTTAGAATTCACTGTAATTCCTGGAACTTCATATTAAAAATGTAATAGATCACAGGAATTTTCAAACAATATAATCTTTGCTGATAGCCATTATCAAACGTTTTTTCTTTCGATGATTGATTGAAAATGAAGCTTCTGTGTACTGCCTTGCATAGTGCCAGGCTTCACGGATTTTGTATCCTGCTAAGTGGTATTTTTTCCTGACTAAAGCTATGGTTGACTGGTCTCAGCAACCTGCTTAGATATCTGTGATTACAAGACACAAATGAAAGAACAAATGAAGGAAAAAAGAAACATAATGACAGTATGCTTACATCCGGAAATCTGTTTATCTGTTTGACATTGGATAGCCAGTACTCTCACTTAATAAACTAGATTTATTTTCAAGAAACCAGCTTATGTGAGTGTCATTTAATATATTATTTACCTATACTATAAAAGCCCAAGCTGGTATAACTGAAAATGAAGATCTTTGATTTAGCAAACATTTCTTGGATGCATATTATGTATCAGGCACTGTTATAGGCATTGGGTATACAAGGGTAAATAAGAATGGGTCCTTTCCTTAAGCAAGTTCCCACTTTAATGGCTGAGGCAGACTTGTAACCAAATCCTTTACTACTTATTGAATAACTACCATGTGTCAGGTGTGGTAGTAGGCATTGGAGAAAGTAGATTAACTCTTAGGATGGGTATGAAAAAGGTGCTGGGAAACCCTGATAGAGCCTACAGAAAACCTGATGAAGGCCAGTCTACTATGATGACCTGGAGAACAGCATAGTTCACTCTTACTTTTGGCTCAAATAAATAACTTTGACTAAAATGTTGCTTTTCCTTTATATTATTACTTAACAATCCTCAGTCTTTAATTATAAGCATTGGCTTTGATTAAAAAAAAAACTTACCTTTGGGTTATTATTTCCAGAGGAAGTTTTTAATAAATGCCATACAGCATACCATTTGACAAATTACTAAAAAGCATTTAAACAATATATTTGAGTATCTCATTTATCTTGTTATTCAAGTAGATTTTAGCCAGTTACTGTTTGCTTCCTGTATGTTGAATTGATTGTTCTTTTTAGGCACCTGTTTGTATAAGCTTATTGATTTGACCTGTACTTGAATTGTTTACATTTGAGTTGTTGAACACTACCATAGATTGCTCTGTTTATGAACCATATGTTTTCTTTCAGTATACATTTTAAAATTCTGCTTTTTGCATGCTCAACTATATTCACTAATGTTTTATAATAATAATGCATTATGGAATGGCAATACCATTTATTTACCAAAGGCTTTGTAGTATTTATTTAGCAGTTTCCAGTTTTGAAATAATTAATCAGTGCTGAAGTACAGTTCCCATTGCATTTTAAAGACCTAGCTAATTAATTAGCTTAAGTGGTTCTATCAGCCCTATTGACAGTAGGAAGCACATAGGGCTGGCTTTTCAGGCTGCTAAAATGAAAATTCAAGAACGGCATTACTGTTGTTAGCTTCTTTTCCTCCCCACCCTTGAGATACGGTTGGCTCGCTCTTACATGACAGAAAAAAACATAATGTAAACTGACAGTTTTGCTTCTGATTAACATGGGCCTTTTTATTCAATTTGGGTTGGTGTTTTTCCACTCCTTTGTCTTACTGAGATTTCACCAGCCTTCACATCCTTCATCCTACCTCTCCCTTATGATGGTCTCTTTGAAGATTTTATTACATTTTTGTTTTGGATGCCTTTGAGGCTATATGAATAATGCTCTTGGTTATTCAGAGAACAGATTACAATCTGATCATATGTGCTTCTGAGTCTGTTGTCTGGTTGCCTGCACAGCCAGGTGGTCTTGTTCTGCCTCCTCTCCATCTGTTGCCTTTCGGACATCCTTTATGGATGGGCTTTGAGGTGTTGCTGTTTCCCATTTTTATCAAACTTTATATAAATTATGGAATAATTCCATAAGCATATATTTAATATGTATTGTTAGGATCTGGAACCCAGCCCTCTGGCAGGACAGGAGTAAAGGAAGTGGAGCACAAGTAGGGAGAAATCCAGACTGGAGGTGGGCTGAAGACAGTGGCAGGAGAGAAGAGCATTGGATGACTAGGAGTCAAACCCAGGGTGGTTGCTGACCAAGTGAAAGCCCAGAGGAGAACCACACTTCCTGTGTAGGTGGGGTAGGGTGGTGAGTAGTGAAATGTGGAATTTGAAATTTGACATTCTTATTGTATGTGGGTGAGACAGCATGTGGAAATCATCTAGCAGAGGTTAAGTGAATGAAGATGTGTATCTGATTAGATATATATTTGGGAGTCACAGCATTGGGGTATTTGTAACAGCAGCCACTATTCATTCAGTGCCTATTAGCTTACTCACCTGTAAAGGAGATGGGATAAGATTCTGGTAAAAAATAAATGAGTGAATAGGTGTAAAGTACTTAACAGTATCAGACACACAACAACTAACTTAAATGTTAGTTTAAGCAGCAGCACCACAGTTTAATCCAACATCCCTTTGGAAAGAGATATTATTATACACATTTTATAGGAGAGGAAGCTGTGACTTGAGCAACTACTCTGCCAAAGGTCACATAACTAGTAAGAGGCAGAGTTAGAATTTGAACTCAGGTCAAAACATGTTCCTAAATATACTTGTCTTCCTCCTTTGTGAAAACAAGCTCTTCAACAGAGGCTACAAAGTGTAGAGGAAAGAGGGAAAAATACCTAACGCACAGAAAGTTGTTTTGAGTATTAAGTGGACAGTTGTGCCCTTTCACAGCACTGTAAGGAGAGCCTTTTATTTATCTTATTTTATTTTTTAAAGTATTATTGATATACATTCTTATGAAGGTTTCATATAAAAAAACAGTGTGGTTACTACATTCGTCCATATTATTGTGTCCCCCCCATACCCCATTGCAGTCACTGTCCATTAGTGTAGTAAGATGCCACAGAGTCACTATTTGATTTCTCTGTGCTACACTGTGTCCCCATGGTACTCTCCACACCATGTGTGTCAATCATAATACCCCTCAATCCCCTCTTCCTCCCTTCCCACCGGCCCTCCACACCCCTCCCCTTTGGTAACTGCTAGTCCCTTCTTGGAATCTGTGAGTCTGCTGCTGTTTTGCTCCTTCAGTTTTGCTTTGTTGTTATACTCCACAAATGAGGGAAATCATTTGACACTTGTCTTTCTCTGCCTGGCTTATTTCACTGAGCATAATATCCTCCAGCTCCATCCATGTTGTTGCAAATGGTAGGATTTGTTTCTTTCTTATGGCTGAATAGAATATACATTGCGTATATGTACTACCTCTTCTTTATCCATTTATCTACTGATGGACACTTAGGTTGCTTCCATATCTTGGCTATTGTAAATAGTGCTGCAATAAACAGAGGAGTGCATATGTCTTTTTGAATCTGAGAAATTATATTCTTTGGGTAAATTCCTAGGAGTGGAATTCCTGGGTCAAGTGGTATTTGTATTTTTAGTTTTTTGTGGAACCTCTATATAGCTTTCCGCAATGGTTGAACTAGCTTACATTCCCACCAGCAGCGTTGGAGAGTTCTCCTTTCTCCACATCTTCACCAGCATTTGTTGTTCTTAGTCTTCTCAATACTGGCCATCATAACTGGTGTGAGGTGATATCTCATTGTGGTTTTTATTTGCTTTTCCCTGATTATTAGTGATGTGGAGCATCTTTTCATGTGCCTCTTGGCCATCTGAATTTCTTCTTTGGAGAAGTGTCTGTTCATATCCTC
>JAVSCE010011536.1:0-19699 GCA_032199065.1 Smutsia gigantea
ATTCTGGAAAATGTTCCATGTGCACTTGAGAAAATGTGTATCCTGTTGCTTTTGGGTGTAGAGTTCTGTAGATGTCTGTTTGGTCCATCTGTTCTAGTGTGTTGTTCAGTGCCTCTGTGTCTTTACTTATTTTCTGTCTGGTTGATCTGTCCTCTGGAGTGAGTGGTGTGTTGAAGTCTCCTAAGATGAATGCATTGCTGTCTATTCCTCCTTTAATTCTGTTAGTATTTGTCTCACATATGCTGGCGCTCTTGTGTTGGGTGCATATATATTTATAATGGTTATATCTTCTTGTTGGACTGACCCCTTTATCATTATGTAATGTCCTTCTTTATCTTTTGCTACTTTCTTTGTTTTGAAGTCTATTTTGTCTGATACAAGTACTGTAACACCTGCTTTTTTCTCTTTGTTGTTTGCATGAAATATCTTTTTCCATCCCTTCACTTTTTGTCTGTGTATATCTTTGGATTTGAGGTGAGTTTCTTGTAGGCAGCATATAGATGGGTCTTGCTTTTTTATCCATTCTGTTACTCTGTGTCTTTTGATTGGTGCATTCAGTCCATTTGCATTTAGGGTGATTATCGATAGATATGTACTTATTGCCATTGCTGGCTTTAGATTCGTGGTTACCAAGGGTTCAAGGGTTGCTTCTTTACTATCTAACATTCTAACTTAACTTTCTTGTTAAGTTATTGTAAACACAGTCTGATGTTTCTTTATTTCTCTCCCTTCTTATTCCTCCTCCTCCATTCTTTCTATAATAGGTGTTTTATTCTTTGCCTTTAGTTAGTATTTGGATGGTCTGCTTTCTTTGCTATGATTTATTTTCTCTGGTGACATCTTTTTAGCCTTAGGTGTGCCTCCATCTAGAGCAGTCCATTTAAGATATCCTGTAGTGGTGGTTTATGAGAGGCAAACTCTCTCAACTTTTGTTTGTCTGGAAATTGTTTAATCCCTCCATCATATTTAAGTGATAATCGTGCTGGATACAATATTCTTGGTTCGAGGCCCTTCTGTTTCATAACGTTAAATATATCATGCCATTCTCTTCTGGCCTGTAAGGTTTCTGTTGAGAAGTCTGATGATAGTCTGATAGGTTTTCCTTTGTAGGTGATCTTTTTTCTCTCTCTAGCTGCCTTTAGTACTCTGTCTTTATCTTTGATCTTTGCCATTTTAATTATTATGTGTCTTGGTGTTGTCTTCCTTGGGTCCCTTGTGTTGGGAGATCTATGAGCTTCGGTGGACTGCGAGACTACTTCCTTCCCCAGCGAGGGAAAGTTTTCAGCAATTATTTCTTCAAGACACTTTCTATCCCTTTTTCTCTCTCTTCTTCCTCTGGTACTCCTATAATGCGAATATTGTTCCGTTTGGATTGGTCACACAGTTCTCTTAATATTCTTTCATTCCTAGAAATCCTTTTATCTCTCTCTGCCTCAGCTGCTCTGTACTCCTGTTCTCTGTTTTCTATTCCATTAACAGTCTCTCGCATCTCATCCATTCTGCTGTTAAGCCTGTCGATCGCTTGTCTGATTTCTGTATTGTCTTTCCTCAGTTCCCTCTCTTCCTCCCTCAGCTCTTGCACATTTCTCTGTAGGTCCATCAGCATGGTTATGACTTTTATTCTGAACTCTTTTTCAGGGAGGCTGTGCATTTCCATCCCTTCAGACTCCCTCTCTGGGGTTGTCTGGTTGATTTTGGTCTGAACCATATTCCTCTGTCTTTTCGTGGCTGTATAATTTGGTCTCTGATAGTTGCCACGCTCTTTAAGACTTTAAGAGAAGTAAAAAAAAGAGAAAAAAAAAGAAAAAAAAGAAGAAAGAAAAAAAGAAAAAAGAAAGAAAAGAAAAAACAAAAACAAAACAAAAAAAACGCCCACCGGACGTAGATTCTGTGGGAATGCTGTAGGTGGCGCTATTGCCCCACTATTCCACAGCTGTGGCTGCACTGCTCCGCAGGGCCCTTTATCGCTCTGGCAGGGGTGGGAACGAATAGGAGGCTGTTGAT
Organism: Smutsia gigantea; assembly: GCA_032199065.1. Lineage (NCBI taxonomy): Eukaryota > Metazoa > Chordata > Mammalia > Pholidota > Manidae > Smutsia > Smutsia gigantea. Next base: position 2,005 of record JAVSCE010011536.1, read on the forward strand.
CTCAGTGAGAAGTGTAAGTATGGCTACGCTTACCCAGTCGCCAGCTAAGGCATCTGAAACTCCCCAGGTCTCCCAGCCTGCTGGGCAGAGTGTGCTGGGGTGATCTGGCTCCTCTGCTGGGCTCCTGTCTCTTTACGACCGCTGAAGAAAGCGCGTGCTTTTTTTTTTCCTTCCCAGGAGCCAGCTGCAAGCACCCTGGTGCGTTCCCCGCTCAGATTCTGCCCCTCTGTCTGTCCAATCTCCGCTGCACTGTGCAATGTGGGTCAGCGCTCCCCGTGCAGATCACCGGAGCTGGCTACTTTGTGGGGTGTACTTCCACTCCCTCCCGGCTCTGAATCCTCTCCTCCCGCCGGTGCGCTGGGGTGGGGGAGTGCTTGGGTCCTGCCGGGTCGCGGCTCCATATCTTACCCGCCTCTTGGGGTGCCGAGTGCTCTCGGGTGTAGCTGCACGCTGTGCGCTTTCCTGTGTATTCTCGTCTCTCTTTTAGGAATAGATGTATTTGCTGTGTTTTCGTAGATAAATATAGTGTTGGGAGGAGATTTCTGCCGCCCTGCTCACACCGCCATCTTCCCGGAAGTGAGTGACATCTATTTAGTCTTAGGAATACTTCCATGTATAGGAGTCCCTCCAAAATGCACTGTAGAGGTGGTTTATGGGAGGTAAATTCTCTCAGCTTTTGCTTATCTGAAAATTGTTTAATCCCTCCTTCAAATTTAAATGATAACCTTGCCGGGTAGAGTATTCTTGGTTCAAGGACCTTCTGATTCATTGCATTAAATATATCATGCCACTCCCTTCTGGCCTGTAAGGTTTCTGTTGAGAAATATGATGATAGCCTGATGGGTTTTCCTTTGTATGTGATCTTTTTTCTCTCTCTAGCTGCTTTTAAAAGTCTGTCTTTATCCTTGATCTTTGCCATTTTAAGTATTATATGTCTTGATGTTGTCTTCCTTGGGTCCCTTGTGTTGGGAGATCTGTGCATCTCTGTGGCTTAAGAGAGTATCTCTATCCCTTTTTCTCTCTGTTCTTCTTCTGGTACCCCTATTATGCGAATATTTTTCTGTTTGGATTGGTCACACAGTTCTCTCAATATTCTTTCATTCTTAAAGATCCTTTTTTCTCCCTGTGCCTCAGCTTCTTTGTATTCCTCTTCTCTTATTTCTATTCCATTTACCGTCTCTTCTACTACATCTAATGTGCTTTTACATCCCTCCATTGTATGTTTCATTTCAGATATGGAAGTTCTCAATGATTCAATATCCATGTTAAATTTGTTCCTGAGTTCTTGAATATTTTTCTGTACCTCCATAAGCATGTTTATGATTTTTATTTTGAACTCTCTTTCAGGAAGATTGGTGAGTTCAGTTTCATTTGTCCCTTTTTCTGGGGTTTGTGGGATTTTGGTCTGAACCATGTTCTTTTGATGTTTCATATTTCTGTATGGTGCCCTCTAATGTCCAGAAGCTCCAGTTTCTGGAGTTGCTCAGCCGTTAGAGTGAGGTTGGGGGTCGTAGGGGAGTGGGGCTGGTGCCTGCAGGGAGGAAAGATCTGTTTCCTGATTCCCATCTGCCCTGCCTATCTCCCGTATCAGAGCCAGTGGGCCGAGCACACAGGTGTAAGCCTCTGTGCTTGGTGTCCCTAGCTATTGTAGGTGGGGCCTCCCTGTGACTGGCCTGATGCCAGAGCAGTGACTGCCGGTTTGCTAGCCAGTGCTGTCGGGCCAAAAGGAAGCCTTGGCAGGCTGCATATCACAGTGGGGGGGCCTCAGAGCTGAGTAGACCGCCAGGGGTATTGAGCACCTGAATCTTTCCAAAGTTCCCAATCTGCTGGGCAGAGCGCACCCAGACAACTTTGTCCCCCGTCCCTTCTCCTGTGCAAACCCCGCCCCTTCAGCAGCCCTCTCGCTGCTAAGAAGCCTGTTGGACTGCCTACCTTTTCATTGTCCCAGAGCAGCTGGGTGTGGATCCTGTCATCCACAAATGGCCAGAATCTGTCTCTCAAGCACTCCGCCTGTCCCAGCTCCCCATCCTCCAGAGCACCACACAATGTAGGTTTCTGATGGCAAAGCAGATCTCCAGGGCTAGGTGTTCAGCAGTCCCAAGTTTCCACCCCCTCCTCTGCTCCATTTCTCTTCCTCCCCCAGGCGAGGTGCAGTGGGGGAAAGGCTCGGGTCCCGCTGGATCAAGGCTTTGGTACATTACCCTGTTTTGTGAGGTCTGCTCTGTTCGTGAGGTCTGTATGCAGCCTGGTGCAGCCTTCTTTCCTGTTGCTGTTTTAGGGTTAGTTGTATTAACTATATTTTCACACTATCTGTGGTTTTGGGAGGAGTTCTCTGTCTCACCTTCACGCCACCATCTTGAATCTTTCATTGTTGTTTTAATTTGCAATTCCCTAATGACATATGATACTGAGCATCTTTTTATATGCTTGTCTCCATATATGTCTTCACATATAATGAAGACACATATAGACACTCCATATATGAAGTGTCTATTCCAAAATTTTGCTCATTTTTAAATTAGATTGTTCATTATTTTATACTTGAGTTTTAAGAGTTCTTTATTTTAGATAGCAGTCAGCTGTGTCTTTTGCAGATACTTTCTTCCAGTTTGTAGCTTGTTTTCTCAGCCTCTTGACAGTGTCTTTTGCAGAGTAGTTTTTAATTTTAAAGAAGTCCAACTTATTGATTCTTTCTTTCATGAATTTTGCCTTTGGTGTTGTATCTAAAACGTCGTCACTAGTTTTTCTCCTGTATTTTCTGCAAACTCAGAGTCATCTAGTTTTTCTCCTATATTTTCTGCAAGTTTTATAGTTTGGTGTTTTACATGTGGGTGTAAGATCCATTTTGAGTTAATTTTTTCTAAAGGTATAAGGTCTATGCCCGGATTCATTTTTTTGCATGTTATGTCGAGTTGTTCCAACACCATTTATTGAAGAGACTGTCTTTTCTTCTTTGTATTGCTTTTATTCTTTTGTCAAAGATCAATTAACTATTTCTGGGCTCTCTCTTTTTTTCTATTGAGCTATTTGTCTATTCTTTTGCTGACATCATACTGCTTTTTAAAAGTCATTTTTATTGAAATACAGTTTAGATTATACTATCTTATTTTATTTCTGTAATAAGTCTTGAAGTTGAATAGTCAGTCCTCCAACTTTGTCATTCTCCTTTAATATTGATGTAGTTATTCTGAGTCTTTTACCTTTCCATACAAACTTTGAATCAGTTTGTCGATAGCTACAAAATAACTTGCTTGGATGTAGATTGGGATTGTGTTGAATCTATAGATTGTGTTGAGAAGAACTGACATTTTGGCAATATTGAGTCTTCCTATTCATGGACATGGAATATCTCTCCATTTATTTAGTTCTTCCTTGATAGCTTTCATCAGAATTTTGTAGTTTTCCTTATATAAATCTTGTACATATTTGTTAGATTTTTATATAAGTATTTCATTTTGAGGGTGCTAATATGAATGGTATTATGATTTTAATTTCAGATTGTAATTGTTCATTGTTGGTATATAGAAAAGCAATTGACTTTTGTGTATTAACCTTGTATCCTGCAACTTTGCTATAATCACTCATTGGTTCCAGGAGTTTTTTTGGTTGTTTTATTCAGATTTTCTACATAAACAATCATGTAAGCTATGAACAGAGACAGTTTTATTTCTTCCTTCCCAATCTGTGTACCTTTTCTTGTCTAATTGCATTAGCTAAGACTTCCAATATGATATTGAAAGAGTGGTGAGAGGAGAACTTGGAGGAAATCATCGAGAAGATGTGACTGCTGGTTGACCCACAAGCTGTACCCAGGCAATCAGAGGCTCTTTACCCCTTCCCCTGTCCTTGGAATGTGTGTTCCACTTGCCTTCCCATGCTAGAAGTTGCCCAAGTATTTAGCCTTAAGATAGTAATGTGGTATTGAGACTATTTGGACAAGTATATGTGATTGAACCCAGTTAAGGTTTCTATAAACTTTTAAGATTCTGGCAGATGGGTGGAGAGATTTACTTGCCTTAGGGCTACTCATAAATAAGTTCCCTTGCTTATTAAAACTGCCACCTTCTGATTTAGAGTGGTCTACCTCTTTCTTTGGTTTCTCCTTGCCCCCTATGTAAAGGGACCAGTTTGTGAGGCAACAGGGAATGTCCTTGCTTTGTTCTTGATTTAGCAGGAGAGCTTCTAGTTTCTCACCATTAAGTATGATGTTGTGGTTTTTTGTAGATATTCTTTATCAAGTTGAGGAAGTTTCCCCTCTCTTCCTAGTTTGCTGAGTGTTTTTATCATTAATGAATGTTAGATTTTGTCAAATGTTTTTTCTGCATGTATTAATGTGATCATGTGATTTTTCTTCTTTAGTTTGTAGATTAAATGGGTTACATTAATTGATTTTTGAATGTTAAACCAGCATTATACATCTGGAATAAATCCCACTTGGTCAGGGTATGTAATTATTTTTTCACTTCTTTGGTTTCAATTTGCTAATATTTTGTTGAAGATTCTTACATCCATATTCGTGAGAGATATTGGTCTGTAATTTTTTTGTAATGCCTTTGTCTCATTTCGTATTAGGGTGATGTTAGCTTTATAGAATGAGTTAGGAAGTATTCCCTCAACTTCTAATTTCTGGGTGAGAATGTAGAGAATTGGCATAATTTTTTCCTTTAATATTTGGTAGAATTCACCAATGAACCCATCTAGGCCTTTTCTGTTTTGGAAGGTTATGAATTATTGATTCAATTTATTTAATAGATATAGGCCTATTCAGATTGTTTATTTCTTCTCATGTGAGTTTTCACAGATTGTATTTTTCAAAGAATTGATCCATTTCCTCTATCACACTTGTGGGCATAGAGTTGTTTATCATATCCCTTTATTATCCTCCTTTTAATAACCATGGGATCTGTAGTGATGTCCCTGCTTTCATTTCTGATACTAGAAATGTTGTCTTCTCTCTTTTTCTCAGGTAGCCTGACTGGAGGTTTATTGGTTTATTGGTTTTATTGGTCTTCTCAAAGAATCAGCTTTTGGTTTAATTGATTTTCTCTACTGATTTTCTGTTTTCACTTTCATTGATTTCTGCTCTAATTTTTATTACTTATTTTCTTCTGCTAATTTTGGATTTAATTTTCTCTTCTCTTTCTAGTTCCCTAAGGTGGAAGCTTAAATTATTGATTTGGATCTTCTTTTTTTCTAATATATGCATTCAGTGCTATTAACTTCCCTGTCAGTTAACCCATCTGCTGCATCTCACAAATTTTGCTAAGTTGTGTTTTCATTTAGTTCAAAAAACTTCTTGATTTCTCCTGAGATTCTTTATTTGGACCTGTGTTATTTAGAAGTGTTTGTTTAGTCTATAAGTATTTTGGGACTTCCCAGGTATTTTTCTGTTTTGATTTCTAGTTGATTCCATTGTGGCCTGAGAGTATATTTAGTATGATTTCTATTTTTAAATTTGTTAAAGTACGTTTTATGGCCCAGAAGGTGTTCTGTCTTGGTGAATATTCTGTGAGCTTAAGAAGAATGTGTATTCCACTGCTGTTGGATGACCTTTAGATGTCATTTATATCCAGTTGACCAGTGGTGCCATTGAGTGCTAGTATGTCCTTACTAGATTTGTTCATTTCTGATACAGGGATGTTAAAGTCTCCAGCTATAATAGTGGACTTATCTTTTTCTCCTTTCAGTTCTATCAGTTTTTGTCTCATGTATTTTGATGCCCTGTTGTTAGACACATACACATTAAAGATTGTTATGTCTTCCTGGAGAATTGACCCCTTTATCATTATATAATGCCCTCTTTATCCCTGACAATTTTCCTTGCTCTGAAGTTTTCTCTGTCTGAAATTAATATAGCCGTCCCAGCTTTCTTTTAATTAGCATAGTGATCTTTCTCCATTCCTTTTTTTGAAATGGAATTGTTATGTAAATAGTTATTAGAACTGTATGATCTGTATCTATAATCACTGCTCCTATTACTTGGAAACTTTTTTATTGTAGTAAAAAAATGCAACAAAATTTATCATTGTAGCCATTTACAAGTGTACAATTCAGTGGCATTAAGAATATTCACATTCCCCACCTGCATTTGCTGCAAGAAAATAATCATGTATATTGTGATTTTATCCAGAATTATAGCTGCTGGCTGTCCTCTCTTTCGTATTTTATCTCCCTGTTTGGTCCCAGGAGATGGCTGGTTAGCCAGAGATGGGTAAGATTCCTCATGGGAGGAACAACCTAAGACAGGCACAGTCGCAAGGGACCTCAGGTGAGCAACGTGGGGGGCAACTGAGGTGAGGCATAGAACCTCACCCCTCCAGACGAGAGAGACATTGCCTGTGACAAGCTATGTCACAGGCAGAGCCCAGCTAATCATTATTCTGGTACTCGCACAAATATATGCATATGCATTTGTGTCAGTTAAAACAAAAAAGGGGGAAATGTGGGATTCACTTATAATTTAAGTATAAAAATCATATGAATAATCATAGTTGACTTGATTGATTATAGTAACTGAATTAGTTTCTCTGATATGACTGCCTTTGCATTGTTCACCTTGTGAGAACTTGTTCACTATGTTCCTTGCATTGTTCACCTTGTGGGAGCTTGTTCACTGTATTGGAACTTGTTCGTTGCATGGTGAGCAATAATGTCTTGTGTATTGAAAAGTTGTTAAGAGAAAAAAACCTCAAAAGTTCACATCGCAAGAAAAAATAATTTGTAACTATGTATGTTGAAGGATGTTAACTAAACTTACTGTGATAATCATTTCACAATAAAAAAATTATTAAAAAAAAAGAATATTCACATTGTTGTACAACTATCACCACTATCCATTCCTATAACTCTTTCCATCTTGCAAAACTGAAACTATACCTATTAAACAGTAAGTCCTGACTCCTGCCTCCCCCCAGCTCCTGGCAACCACCATTTTCTTTATGATTTTTTCCTATGTATCTTCTTTATGAGTTTGACTACTCTCAGTACCTCATGTAAGTGGAATCATATAGTACTTGTCTTTTTGTGACTGGCTTATCTCACTTAGCATTATGTCAAGATGCATCCTGTTGTAGCATATTGCAGAATTTCCTTCCTTCTTAAGGTTGAATTATATCCATGGCATGTATATAACACATTTTGGAAGCAACCAAGATATTCTCCAGTATGTGAATAGATAAATAAATTTTGGTACATTCAGGCAATGGAATATTAGTGCTTAAAAGAAATGAACTATAAGCCACAGAGAAAACTTAAAGGCATATTACTAAGTGAAAGAAACCAGTCTGAGAAGGCTATATATTGTATGATTCATATGACTTTCTGGAAAAAGCAACACTATGAAGACAGTGAAAATATCAGTGCTTGCCGGGGGATGGCAGGAAGCGATGAATAGGAGGAACACAGAAAAATTTGGAGGCATTGAAAATACTCTGTATGACACTATAATGGTAGATACATGTCATTATATATTTGTCCAAACCCATAGAATATACAACATCATGAGTGTACCTAATGTAAACAAAGGCCTACAGGTTTATCAGCTGTAACAAATTAAACATTCTGGTGGGTATGCTGATAATAGGGGAGGCTATGCATGTCTAGGGGCAGGGTTATATGGGAATCTCTATATCTTCTTTTCAGTTTTTCTGGGAACCTAAAACTTCTCTAAAAAAAAATCATAAAGTCTTAAAAAATACAATACCACTATTAGGATTAATAAAAGTAGTAGAATGTCAGAACCCAAGAAGGAATAATAGTTACCAAAGGGAAAGGGACTGGGGAGGATGGGTGAGAGGGGAGGGACAAGGGGGAAAAAGGGGCATTACAACTAGCAGATGTAATGTTGGGGGGGCATGGGGAGGGCTGTACAACTCAGAGAAGACAAGTAATGATTCTATAACATCTCACTACGCTGATGGACAGTGACTGCAATGGGGTTGGTGGGGGGGACCTGATGAAGGGGGTAGTTTAATAACCATAACATTGCACATGTAATTGTAGATTAATGATACCAAAATAAATTATTAAAAAAGTAGTAGAATGTACTAATAACAACTGAATTTTACATCATCATTAAATTGAAACTCAGTAACAAAATGATAGTTTAGAAATCCCTATGCCTTGAAACTATAAAACATGCTATGAAATAAGCCTTGGATTGAAGAAGAAATCACATGGGAAATTACAAAATGTTTAGAATTGAATAACAATGAAAGCACAATATGGGTCATAGCTAAAGCAATACTAAGAATAAAACATATCTTTAAATACTTTTTAAATAAAACAAGAACAAATAAATGAACTAAACATTCAAATGAGTAACTAGGAAAAAGACAATAAAGGAATTCAATTCCCCTCTGCCCCCTCCAAGAGGAAATAATGAAGATAAGGAAAGAAATGAATGAATGAGGGGTGGGGGTGGTGAATGAAGAGAAAGAGGAGAAAAAAAGGACCCAAAAACTTGTTCCTTGAAAAGATTAGTAACATAGACAAAATTCTAACAGTATCTGATCAAGAAAAAAAAATCTCAAACACTAGTAAGAACAAACACAACAGATTTAAAAAATAAAATGACATTTGATGATGTGATAAATTTCTGAAAAATATGAAAAACATTACTGCAATTGGTGTAAAAAGAAACAGAAATGTGAAAAGACCAATCAATGCCCATTTAAAAACTGAAACTCTAATCAGACTTCTTCCCCACAAAAAAAGTCCTAGCCTTACATGACTTTACAGAAGAGTTTAACCAAACTTTCAAGGGATTGGTAATACCTGCCTTGTACAAGATTCCAGAAAATAGAAAAAGATGGAATGGCTTTTAGGAAGCTATATAATTTTTTTATCCTTTCTGCTGTACTTTCATCCCTGTGACTAATTTATATCATACTTGAGATTTGTGCCTGTTTATCTCCTTAATCTTAATTTCAAAGCTTAACAATTATAGTTCCATTTCACTTATAAATTCAAAAATTCCCAGAATTCTCAACAAAATATTACCTAATGAAAACCACCGTAGTCAAGGGTGATTTAACAACAATCTATCTAAAATTATTACTATTAGTAGATATGAAGTCTTTCCAATTGACCATAAGAGCCCAGGGTGGTGAGGCCAAAATCGCATATTCCAGCTCGTGTACGCCCAGAATTTGACTTTAGGTGCTCAGGCAGCCAGAACTTGCTCGCTATAGTAAACTCAGTGAGCAACTATTGTGTGCCCGGCCCTGGGCTGGGCACTGGGACCCAGAGTCCAGAATCATTTTCGATCTTGTCCTCGAGGCATTCACAGGTTGGCAAAGAAGCGCAAACGATGACAGTCGCTGTGCTAGAAGCAAACCCAGTGAAAGAACAAATTACCACACTTACTCGGGTGTCCTGGACAGGCGTCAACCTGCCCTCAGTCACTCAATCACAAACTCAGAACACTTGACTCATTCACTCCCTCTCTGGCTAATTAAACCTTTATGGTCAAAAAAGACTTGCGAGGGATTCATGACGTTTTTGTTTTGACAATCGTCCTTCGTTACTGTTCTTATTTCAATAGGAAAAGAGATATAAACCAACAGAAGGAAAACCTCACACTCGAGAATTCTCCGACCCTGAGGCGCCAGGCGGGCAGAGAGCCCCTCCTCCGCGGGGCTGCGTCGGTGTCTTTAAGAAGCCGAGCCTCCCGCTCCGCAGGGGCGGCTGCCTGCTGAGGTCTCCTGAGCCTCGGCTCCTGGTGCTGCTGTCTCTTTAAGGAGGCGGGGACCTGTCCAGAGCGGGTGGAGAGGTTCCGCCCCCCGGATCTCCAGCTTCCGGCTACTAGGTGGGACCGGAACCTGCGCGCAGCTTCTGGAGCCCGAACCTTCCCGGGACTGGCTGTAGGCCTAGCCCCCAGAGGTGAGGCCGCTGGGTCTGTGGGTCAGACCCCGGGCAGAGGGGCCTGCGATCTCCTGGCCGCCTGGGCTGCTGCGACCCAGCTCCTGCCCCTAAAGCGCTGCCTCTGCTCCTTGGGCAGCTCTTTCCCCAGACCAGCCTGGACTCGGGGTGCCCCCTAACTGCTTGGCTGTGCCCTGAGCGTCTTACACCCACTGTCTCATTAAACGGCCCCTGATACCGTGTGAGTAGGTACCACTGTGAACCCATTCTACAGATGAGGAAGCTGAGGCCCCGAGGAAGCCTACAGTCCACACAGCGAGAGAAGCAGCAGAATCAGGAATCATACCCAGGTCTGTCTGACCCCAGAGCCTATGCCCTTAACCACTGGCTAGACTGAACTGCCCATGCTCTTCACTAGCCTCATAGCTACCTCTCTCAAACCCCAGCCTCCCTTTCCTCATCCCTCCATCTCCAGGCTGCACCTGGTCTGTGAGTGCAAGTGGATGGAACCTTTGGACACCTCCCCACCAAAACCCCCCCGCCGCCCCTCCTCCCTCCCAACCCCCGCCTTAGTTTCTTTACAACGGTTTTAATAATATCTGATACTAAAGGGTTATTTTTATATAAACTTGCCAACTCCAATAAAAAAGGAGGCGAGGGAAATCAATACCGTTTGTAACATTACAATAAGACTTTTTGCAGATATTTAGGGATCCTATGAAGTTTGTTTGTTTTTCCTTTTTAGACCTCTGCAAAGTTTCTTATTTGGGAGAAGACCTTCTGGCTGAATGGCAACTGTAGATGACTTGCAGTTTGAAGGTATATCAGTTGGGTGCCCACCTTTTATGATCAGTATTTCCACAGTCACAGCAACTAGATTTTCAACGCTATTCTGGTACATATATTAAAGAAGTTTATTTCAAACATTTTGGGAGAAGAATCTTGGACACACCCAGGTTTTTTCTGTTTGTCTACACCGGCTCTCCTTTTTTGCCAAACAGCCCTTCAGATTGGTAGCATCATAAACTTAGTACAATGATTACAGAAGATGTTTTATAGAGTTCCTCCTTTGGTTCAACAAACATTTATTGAGCACTACTTTGTGCTTAAAAGTGTGCTAGATACAGGAAATAAAAAGATAAAAGAAAAGTTTTTACAGTACTGGAGTAGTGAAAATAAAAGCGTAAGAAGATAATTATGATGAAATGTGATTAGCTTATCCTTCACTGAATCAGTAAGTACCTCATGAGTGTGACCATGAACCAGGTAATTATTGTTGTTACCAGGGATAGAAGAGTGAACAAAACCATCAGTTTCTTCCCTTATGAAGCTCTCAGTCTAGTAAGGGAGACATCATTTGTTAAATGAACATTTAAATATGTATGTATAAGCTATGAAAGTGCTGGAGGAAAAGTTCATAGCTCATAATCTAGAGCCTGACCTCAACTAGGGATTGACACATGCTTATTTGTCTTATAAACACTTGTGCTGCCCTTACTATATTTATCAGGCACTATTCTAAGTGCTTTATAATTTTTTTTTAATTGAAGTATAGTCAATATACAATCTTATATTGGTTTCAGTTTTACCACACAGTGGTTCAGCAGTTAGCCACATTATTAAATCCTCACCCCAACTAATGTGGTTACTGTCTGTCAACATAGGAAGATGTTACAGAACCATTGGCTATATTCTCCATGCTGTACTCCCATCCCCGTGGCCAACTTATATGATGGTTGAGAATTTTTGTGCCGCTTTATACCTCTCTCCCTCCACACCTACCACCCACCTCAACCCCTCCTCAATGGTAACCACCATTCCCTTCTCGGTGTCTATTTGAGTCTACTGCTATTTTGTTCATTTTGTTGTGTTTTGTTTTTAGATTCCACAAATAAGTGAAATCATATGGTATTTATCTTTTTCTGCCTTTCTTCTTTCATTTAGCATTATGCCGTCTGGGCCCATCCATGTTGTTGCAAATGGCAGGATTTCTTTCTTTTTTATAGCTGAATGTTATTCCATTGTGTATATGTATGTACCACCTCTTCTTTGTCCATTCATCTATTGACAGAGATTTTGGTTGCTCCCATATTTTGGATAAATAAGGTGGCAGTAAACATAAGGGTGCATATATCTTTTTGAATGAGGTTTTTGTTTTCTTTGGGTAAATTCCTAGAAGTGGAATTACTGGGTCATATGATATTTCTATTTTTAGTTTTTTGAGAAAACTCCATACTGCTTTCCACAGTGGCTGCACCAATTTACATTCCCACCTACAGTGTAGGAGGGTTCCTTTTTCTCCACATCCTTGTCAACACTTGGTATTTTTTGTCTTTTGGATAGTGGCCATTCTAACTGGTGTGGTTTTCATTTGCATTTCCCTGATTAGTGATGTGGAGCATCTTTTCATGTGCCTGTTGGCAATCTGTATTTGTTCTTTGGAAAAAAGTCTGTTCAGTTCCTCTGCCCATTTTTTAATTGGGTTATTTGTTCTTTTGTTGTTGAGTTGTATGACTTCTTTATATATTTTGGATGTTAACACTTATTGGAGAAATTGTTTACGAATGTATTCTCCCATACTGTAGGATGCCTTTTTGTTCTGCTGATGGTGTCCTTGGCTGTACAGAAGCTTTTTAGTTTGATGTGATCCCACTTGTTAATTTTTTGTTTCCCTTGCCCAGGGAGATATGTCCAGAAAAAAATTGCTCATTTTTATGTTCAAGAGATTTTTGCCTATGTTTTCTTCTAAGAGTTTTATGGTTTCATGTCTTACATTTAGATTTTTAATCCATTTCAAATTTACTTTTGTATATGGAGATAGACAGTATTCAGTTTCATTCTCTTACATGTAGCTGTCCAGTTTTCCCAACACTAGTTATTGAAGAGACTGTCTTTTCCTCATTGTATATTCATGGCTTCTTTATCGTATATTAATTGACCATATATGCATGGATTTATATCTGGGCTCCCTGTTCTGTTCCATTGATCTATGGATCTGTTCTTGTGCTGGTACTGTACTGTTTTAATTACTGTTGTTTTGTGGTATAGCTTGAAGTCAGAGAGCTTTCTTCTTTCTCAGGATGGTTTTGGCTACTTGGAGTCTTTTGTGGTTCCATATGAATTTTAGAACTGTTTGTTCTTGTTCATTGAAAAATGCTGTTGGTATTTTGATAAGGATTTCATTGACTCTGTAAATTGCTTTTAGCAGGATGGCCATTTAGACAATATTAATTCTTCTTATCTGTGAGTATGGGATAGATTTCCATTCATTTGTGTCTATAATTTCTCTCATGAGTATCTTACCTATTTTCAGACTACAGGTCTTTCCCTTCCTTGGTTAGGTTTATTCCTAGGAATTTTATTATTTTTGATGCAGTTGTAAGTGGAGCTGTTTTCCTGATTTCTCTTTCTGCTAGGTCATTGTTAGTATACAGGAGTGCAACAGATTTCTGTATATTAATTTTATATCCTGAAACTTTGCTGAATGCAATAATTAGTTCTAACAGTTTTTTGGTGGAGTCTTTAGGATTTTCTATATATTGGTACCAGGGATATTGGTACCATGTCATCTGCAAACAGTGACAGTTTTACTTCTTCCTTAGCAATTTGGATGTTTTTTATCTCTTTTTCTTGCCTGATTGCTGTGGCTAGGACCTCCAGTACTGTGTTGAATAAAAGTGGCGAGAGTAGACATCCTTGCCTTGTCCTGATCTTAGAGGAAAAGCTATCAGGTTTTCACCATTGAGTTTAATGTTAGCTGTGGATTTGCTGTATATGGCCTTTATCATGTTGAGGTACATACTCTCTGTACCCATTTTGTTGAGAGTTTTTATCATGAATGAATGTTGAATTTTGTCCCATGCTTTTTCATAATTTATTGAGATGATCATGTGGATTTTTAAAATTAACTAATTAATTGTTTTATTAAAGTATCATTGACATACAATCTTATGAAGGTTTCACACTAACAATATTGTGGTTTCAACATTCATTCATATTATCAAGTCCTCACCTCCCCTATTGCAGTTACTGTGTGTCAGTGTAATAAGATGCTACAGAGTCATTACTTGTCTTCTCCTTGCTCTACTACCTTCCATGTGACGTACTATATTGTGACTATGAACTGTGGTGCCCCTTAATCCCCTTCTCCCTCCCTGCCTACCCTCCCCTTTGGTAACCCTTTCACTTTGGTAACCACTAGTCCCCTCTCCATGTCTGTGAGTCTGCTGCTGTTTTGTTCCTTCTGTTTTGCTTTGTTGTTATACTCCACAAATGTGTGAAGTTGTTTGGTACTTGTCTTTCTCTGCCTGGCTTATTTCACTGAGCATAATACCCTCTAGCTCCATCCATGTTGTTGCTAATGTTAGGATTTCTTTTCTTTTTATGGCTGAATAATATTCCATTGTGTATATGTACCACATCTTCTTTATCCTTTCATCTATTGATGGACACTTAGGTTGCTTCCATATCTTGTCTATTGTAAATGGTGTGGTGATAAACACAGGGGTGCATATATCTTTTTGAATCAGGGATCTTGTTTTCTTTGGGTGAATTCCTAGGAGTGGAATTACTGGGTCAAATGATCTTTTATTTTTAGTTTTTTGAGGAACCTCCATATTGCTTTCCACAACGGTTGAACCATTTTTATTCTCATCAACAGTAGGAGGGTTCCCCTTTCTCTGCATCCTCGCCAGCATTTGTTTCTTGTCTGTTGGATGTTGGCCATCCTAACTGGTGTGAGGTGATATCTCATTGTGGTTTTAATTTGCATTTCCCTGATGATGATCATGTGGTTTTTATCCTTCCTTTTGTTAATGTAGTGTATCATATTGATTTGATTTACAAATATTGTACCATCCTTGCATCCCTGGAATAAATTCTTCTTGGTCATGGGTGATCCTTTGATGCATTTTTTAATTTGGTTTGCTAATATTTTTTTGAGGATTTCTGCGTCTATGTTCATCAGGCATATTGGTCTGTAATTTTCTTTTTTTGTAGTGTCTTTGTCTGGTTTTGGTATTAGAGTGATGCTGGCCTCATAGAATGAGTTCGGAAGTATTCCCTCTTCTACTCCTTTTCTACTTTTTGGAATAATTTTAAGAAGGATGGGTTTTAGCTTTTCTTTAAATGTTTGGTAGAATTCAGCTATAAAGCCATCAAGTTCTGGATGTTTGTTTGTTGGGAGTTTTTTGATTACCAATTTGATGTCATTGCTGGTAATTAGTCTGTTCGGATTTTCTGCTTCTTCCTGGGTCAGTCTTGGAAGGTTGTACTTTTCTAGGAATTTGTCCTTTTCTTCTAGGTTGTCCAATTTATTGGCATATAATTTTTCATAGAATTCTCTAATAACTTTGTATTTCTATGGTGTCAGTTGTGACTGTTCCTTTTTCATTTCTGATTTTGTTTGTGTCCTCCATCTTTTCTTGGTAGGTCTAGCTAGGGAGTTTGTCTATTTTGCTTATCTTCTCAAAGAACCAGCTCTTGGTTTCATTGAGGTTTTTTTCTATTACAAATATTAACTAATTTAATCCTTATATGAACTTCATGAAATTGTTATTTTCTTCTCCCTGTTTTATCAGTGAGAAAACTGAGACACAAAAAAATTAAGTAATATACCTAAAGGTCACATGGTTAGTAAGTGGTAAAGCAGCATATGAACCCAGGCAGCCTGGCTTCATAGCCTATGCTATCTCACTATTATCTGAGGAAGAGATATGTTTAAAAAGAAATCCACTTCATCGGCAAATACTGTCAGCTCCATCTTCAAAATACATCCAGCATCTGGCCACTTCTCACCACCTCTCCTACTCTCCCACCATACTCAAGGTCACCGTCACCTCTTGTCTGCATTATAGCCCTTGCCTTCCTTCTGCTCTAGCTTCCTCCTTGCCCCCTTACAGTGTGTACTTTGCAGCCAGAGTAGAGCTTTAAAACTAAGTCAGATCATGACATTCCTTCAAAACCTTCCAGTGGCTTCCACCAGTAGCTTCCTCCTTGCCCCCTTACAGTGTGTACTTTGCAGCCAGAGTAGTGCTTTAAAACTAAGATCATGACATTCCTTCAAAACCTTCCAGTGGCTTCCACCAGTAGGATGAAAGTCAGAGCCCTTCTTATGCTAGGAGGCCCTACATGATCTAGCCCTCCACTGCCTCTGCTTTCATCTCCTGCTACTCTTGCCCTTTCTCTCTCTGCCCTACCTGCATGGACCTTGTCACTGTCCCTCTAAGACACCAAGTGCACTCACAACGTAGGGCTTTGTGCTGTTTTTCTGTTTGGGAATTCTTACTCCAGATAGCCACTTAGTTTGCTTCTCACTCTTCACATCTCATTTTATTAAAGAAGCCTTCCTTGGCCATCCTATCTGAGTATAGCGTGAGAAAGTTCAAGCGTAGAGAACAGCAGATGCAAAGTAACTGAAGGGAGAAAGCTGGTTTCATTTTTTTTCCCCAAGTAATTGAAAGAAGGTCAAGGTATCAGAGCACAGATGTTGGGGAGACTAGCAGAGGGTCAGGTTTGAGAGGAGGCAGGAGCCAAATCATGAAGGACTTATAAACTGTGTTAAGGACTTTGCTCTTCAGAAAAATAATGCAGGATGCTGTGGGGTCATGGAAGTGTTCCCAAGGAAGAATGAGTGTTAGATGTACATGTGGCAATCAGGACCTTTTGGGTGGAAGATGTTGTGTCAGGAATGGAACAGAGGCAAACATAGCATGGGATATGTGAGGATGTAGAAGCAAAGAATGTTGATGGTGGAAATAAACATTCCACTGGTGTCCTCAAAGAGGTGAAATGGACAAGAAGAGCTAACATAGAGCAGAATGTGTGAAATGCCGTCATATGAGCGGCACACATATCATACATTCCAATCAGATTGTGCCATCTGCTGTTCCTCCAACACAGGACACATTTTGCATCCTCTGGGTCTTGCTTACCCCATTCCCTTTGCATGAGGTATGTCCCCACCGCCTCTGGCTATCCTTCTCATGGGTCATCTTCTCCAGGAAGCCTTTCCTAATCCCATCAACTAAGTGAGTTTTCACCCTCCTTTGAACCCCTTTGACCTTTGTCAAACAGGAATGGAACAGAGGCAAACACTTTGTCTCTCTAAAGTGTGTCTTTCTGTTCCTCCTTCTGGCATGCCCTCCCCCTTGTTGCACTACTGCTTTTTAAGTATGAGAAGTAAGTGTGTCTTCCTCCATCTTATTTCTTCAAGCAAAGTTATGACCACCTTTCTAGATGTCAGTGCCCTGTCCAGTCAGTGATAGCTATAACAATATTTATTATTATCTCATTTCATCCTCAGAATCTCTCTGTAAGATAGGTATTATCTATATTCTATATATATATATATATTTTTTAATATAATTTATTTTATTATCATTAATTTACAATTACATGTGCAATATTACGATTATTAAACTACCCCTTCATCAGGTCCCCCCCACCAAACCCATTACAGTCACTGTCCATCAGCGTAGTGAGATGCTATAGAATCACTACTTGTCTTCTCTGAGTTGTACTGCCCTCCCGTGCCCCCCCAACATTACATCTGCTAGTCGTAATGCCCCTTTTTCCCTCTTATCCCTCCCTTCCCACCCATTTTCCCCAGTCCCTTTCCCTTTGGTAACTATTAGTCCGTTCTTGGGTTCTGTGAGTCTGCTGCTGTTTTGTTCCTTCAGTTGTTTTCTTTGTTTTATACTCCACATATGAGTGAAATCATTTGATACTTGTCTTTTTCGGCTTGGCTTATTTCACTGAGCATAATACCCTCTAGCTCCATCCATGTTGTTGCAAATGGGAGGATTTGTTTTCTTCTTATGGCTGAATAATATTC
>JAVSCE010011537.1:0-94557 GCA_032199065.1 Smutsia gigantea
GAAGCCTTTGAGATTTCCTATCCTTCCTCTTCTTTCTGGCTCTGGATCCTAGGCCCAGAGAGGTTGGGTGGCTGGCTCAAAGGTGCCTAGCACCCCAGCCACAGTGACTCAGGGCCAGGGGCCTGGAGAGGAGTTGCCCAGTCCTTACCAACTTGAGAATTTGATTTAGATTGCTTGAGCCTAAGTCCATGTCCATGGCGAAACTTCCTCAATTCTCATTTGCACAAGGGGGCTAGGATTAGCACCTACAGCTTGAGTCTGAGACTGAAGTGAAATCCTGTACTGAGGTGTACAGGGATCAACTCAGTACCCACTGAGATTATTACAACAGCACTTCTGATTTTGTGCGCATACCCATCCTTTATCTTCAAACTGTCTAGAAGCCACTGTTTTCAGCCTTTGAACCTGAAGCCTGTGCAAGTGACAGCCCTGGGCTGAAGGTGCCCAAGTCAGTGGCCACCCGCTCCCACCTCAGTTTCTCCACTCAGTGACCCCACACCAGGCAGGTGGATGAGGGCTGTGCCCACTCCTCACCTGGTCCACTCGGGGTTCTCCTGAAGGCCAGAGCTGCCTGCTGTCTTCAGCAAACCCTGGAGAAATCCTGGCTCTGGGATTACCTTTCAGAAGATTCTGGCTTTTTGAAGCACTGGGCCCGATCCCTCCCCACCTGACTCTCCGGGGGCCCTGGCTTCACTGTGGGGAGGAGCTGGCTCCTGGAATCATGATCCTTCTGGCCTTGCAATAGTCATTTTGGGAAGAAGCCTGGAATGAGCAGAATGGGAACACTGTGGAGTCTTGATTTTGAGGGTGACCTGGAGTCCAAGTGCCCTCCAGCTGAAGCTATATGGACACTAGGACCAGGAAAGCTGGCTCCTGCCAGCCTGGGAATAAAACCTATGCTTCCCTGGGATCCACAAGGCACTGCTCACTTCTCTGGCTTTACAGAAATCAGTCCCCTTGCTGAGTCAGGCCAGCTTTCTGACGCTCCCTCCCTACCCCGCTGCATCAAGTACTGGTGTGACAGACACATCAAGTACCAGTCTAACACCCTTGCTGCCCCCAAGTGTTGGGAGAGAGGTGGTGAGGGAAACTGCATGGCCTGGGGAGAAGGGGGGTGCTCATGGGCCCCTGCTGCTGGCCAGAGGGCATACTCGGGGTGCTGAGCTGGCCAGGCACTGCATAGGTATCCCGGAGGCCGGAGGGCTTTGGAGGTCAGGGCGTCCTTGCAGGTTGTCAGAGTCCCCAGTCCTCAGGAAGGGGCTTACAGGAAAGTTTCTGGGTGGGAGGGTGGAAGCTAGTAAACCCAATCCAGATGCTGGGTGCGGAGAACCCTCCCAGGAGTGCAGCAGCCTGCCTGGGCAGTGGGATGAGTTTTTAATGGAAGGCAAAGTCAGTCCACAATATGAAAATCTAAAAATCAGACCCACTTTTCCCACCTGGCACCTGGGGGAGTGGGGAAAGCTGGGGGCTTCCTTTGCCTGCAGGGGATGGGGAAGGGCACTGGAAGGCCAAAGAAGGGGGAAAGAGAACCAGGCCACGGAGGCCCCACTGGAGGGATCCGGCCGCCCCCACCCCTCTCCTGGAGTGGCCAGGCCTCCTGCACCCGCTGCAAGTGCAGGCACATCTGGTCTGGCCCTCAGAGCGTCAGACACCAAGCCGCATCATTTCTCCTTCTTCTCCAGCCCCTTCGATGCTGCGGCCTTTGTTCCTTCTTTGGATTCTGGCACTACCGATGAATCCTTAGGGTCTGACTCCTCGTAACTGCCCAAAAAAACAAAACAGTAAAAACACCTTTAGAGGACGGGGAGAGCAGAAGCTTTGGGCTCTACTTCTCCACCATCCCCAAAAACCCCTGGACACACGAGAAGCCTCAGGCCTGCGTCCACAGCCCAGCACCTTCTGGTACTTGGCCCCAGGCCCGCTGTGTGCCCTCCTCAGATAGGCTGCTCTGCCTTCTCTGTGCCCACAGGTGCCAAGAAATGGCGAGGTTAGCGGCAAGTGGAGGAGAAGCTGGGCCTTGGGTGGACCAACTTTAAGCTTCTTGAACCTTCCACTGGAGAGTGTGGGAAAACGGGTGGCCAGGGTGACGCTGTGGGGGCTGGGCTGCCTCCCAGGGCACATGGCAGGACTCAAACAGTTCAGCCCAGGGGTCCAGGCAGGTGGCGGGGGTGTTGCTCCACTGCCAAGTGGCAAGGTGCCACTCTTGAAGGCAGACATCCTGGCTTAGGGCCGGCGACAGACCCCACTTATTGAGCAACTGAGTTCATGCCAAGGACTGTACCCACATTTCCTCACCAGGTCAACCCTGTGAGGTAGGAATGTGCCCACTTACGATGAACAAAGAGAGGCTCCAGAAGAAGAAAGTGACTTGCCCAGGGTTACACACACACGTGAGCAGTAGGTATCTAGTACCGCACGGCAAGGGCTGTTGCCATCACTCTCAGTGAGCCCTGTGTTACTGGTGAGGACACCCTGGCCTCACAGGGCGGGTGAAGCGACTGCCTGGGGGTTGTGGAGGAGCTCCCGTTTGCCACCTGCCCCTGGCAATGCTCCCTGCCCCGCACACTGGAGCTGGGGTGTCTGCCCTACCTTGGGCCTGGGGCAGTGGGGGGAAGCGGGCAGGTGGGCACCCGCTGGGCATTACATGGCGCTGGGATTCTGCGGGCGCCGGCGGCGAGGGCCGGCTAGCTTCTGCTGCATGGAGTCGGCCAGGCTGGCTGGGGAGCCCGAGACTGTGGGGAAGTGGGTGAGCCTCGGGGTATGAGGCAGGATTTCCGCTGAGGACTCGTAGCTGTGTGAGAGACAGAGAGACAGAAAAAAGAGATGGAGAGGAAAAGACAAAGAGAGGACAGAGGCTTCTCTTCCAAGGAGCAGG
Organism: Smutsia gigantea; assembly: GCA_032199065.1. NCBI lineage: Eukaryota > Metazoa > Chordata > Mammalia > Pholidota > Manidae > Smutsia > Smutsia gigantea. Next base: position 2,876 of record JAVSCE010011537.1, read on the forward strand.
GGGCAGAGCTGTGTCATATTTTTCTCTCTCTCACTTTGAGAATCAGTGGAAAGAAGCCGGTATTATGGAGAATAAAAAAGAAAGGCCGCACATGTACAAGGGGCCACCACCCAGCTGGGCAGAGGAACAAGGGTGCTGCAGGTGTAAGTGTGCCGCTGGACAGCCACCTCTCAGACACGCTGCTGCGTGACAAACCGAGATGCAGAGCGCCCTGGAATGCCGCCATCTGTGTGAGAATATGTATGCGCACATCTGCCTTCTGGGGCAAAGATGCCTCTGTGACAGCTGGCCTCTGAGGTCCGGCTGGGGGTGGGGGCGCCCACTCTCACAGCTCTGGCATTTTGAACCATGTCAGTGTGTTACCTATTTAAAAATAAGTAAATGAAAAATAAAGGAGGGGAGCACCGATAAGGGAAACATAAAACGAAGGGTGAGGTGGAGAATTAGGCAGAGAGCTGGACAGAAAGAGGAGAGAGACCACCTGCTTCTTCACCTCAGTTTGAGAGCCTCCTGAGGGGTGGAGGCAGAAAGGCGTGGCAGGGCGCCAACCTGGCAGAACACCCAGGGAAACCAGCACCAAGCAGGTGAGGGGGGCACCCTGTGCCCTGGCTGGGGGTGCTCGGAGCTTGACCTGATGAGGACACAATGGGACTGGGGCTGGGGGGTCACCCCAAGGTGGGGGTGGGCACTGAGCTCAGGGATTAGGTCCCTCACCTGATCCTAGGTTCACCCCCCGCCCTGCCTCGGAGTCCACAGGGCTTTGCAAAGCCAGAAGATATGGGCAGGCAGGTTGGCAGCCTGGGGCTCTAGGCAGGGCAGGGAGGGCAGAGGCAGGAACGGGGGAGGGCTGAGTCACAGCTCCCCTGCAGGCAGCCAGGTGCACAGAAGGCCCTGGCAGGTGCTGCAGGGACACCCTGGAGGCCAGGCAGGTAAAGCTGGGTGGAAAGCCCGAGTGGGCTGCTTCAGTTGCAGCTGGCAGCTATTTCTGGGTCCCTGGCAGGAGGGGTTGGTGAATGGGGAACAGACACCTGTCAGAGTCATACAGACCTCGGGTAGGGGTGGGGCTGTGAGCAGGGCGGGGCAGGTGTGCAGATGGCCACGGGGAAGGTGTGTGCAAGTGAGACAAACTGACATGGAGAGGAAGTAGCTGGCTATGGGTTAGGGCCACAGAGGTGGCTGAGCAGGGACTGAGACTTCATCCCTAATCTGCAGCACTTTCTAGAACCACCCTAGGGTCCCCCTGTTATGCACACGTGAAAACTGAGGCTGGGCGGGGAAGGATATGCCTGAAATCACACGGTTGCATAGTCAGGCTAGAAACCCAGTGAAGCAGCCCAGGGAGAAATCTCCACTAGCCCGTCCCTTCTCTAGACCCAGCCAGCTTTGGGGTGTGGCTGCCCAGAGAGCCCCAAGGCCTTGCCCTCCCCTGGCTCCTGGCCCACAAGAAGGTGCCCACAGGAGGGGGTGGGGCTGGTGGTGGGAACACGGTCCTCGGAGATGTGTACAAACCGTCCTGCAGGCTCCACGAGCTGCTGCAGGGGCACCTGTGCCGCGCAGACATCTGCCCTCTGCCTGCCTTACCTGAACATCTCTGTCACTTCTCCCTTGACCAGCGCCACCAGGACGGGAAAGCCGATGCAGGCGGGGACCAGGTACAGGAGGGCAGGCTGTGAGAGGACAGAGGCTGGTGAGCAAGTCAGTGGCTGGGCCTGAACCCAAGGCTCCTGACTCCCAGATCAGGGCTGCTCCTTCCCGGGAGAGAATCTACAAAGCCTGAAGACACGTAATTATGCTGGGATTTAAGGGTGCCTTGGAGTGTGCCTGGCAGTGTCCTAATCACCTGGGACATCAGGTCCAAACATGCAATCTCTTGCGTTGGCCCTATTCCCAGAGACCCTGCTTCCCTAGGTCTGGGGCTGGAAGACTGCAGCTTTTAACAAATGCTCCGCGAGATACTGTTGCAATGATGATGACGACGATGACACAGGAGTTACACACGGAGCCCTTGCTGGGGCCTGTACTGAGGATGCCGGCTTTGTCGGGCTTCAGGGGCTCCGGCTCCAGAGCCTGGGCTGGGACTCCTGATGAAGCTGGGTTTGGAGGACAGGATAATTTTACTAACGGCCCCTGTTAACGGAGCACCTACTGTGTGCACTGAGCTCAGGCCTCCCAGGGAGTATTTCAACCCATCTCCATACTCCCCATGACTGTCCTTGTGTACAGGAGGAAGACATGCTTTGGGAGGACAGTAGACAGCACAGGCCTCAGAAGTCTACCTGGGAAAGTGGGGACTGAACCTCGGGCATACCAGACTCTGAAAGTAGCACCTGAAAGCTGGACATCACTCTACTGTTCAAGCCTCCTTGATCGCCAATGCTCCCAGTGGCCTGAAGTCCCACGAGATATGATCCTGCTTCTTTCTCCACTGTCACCTGACCCGCCCTACTCTGGCCACACTGGCCTTGCTTTGGCCCTCCTTGTTACCTCCAGCCACAGGACTCTGCATGTGCAGTTTCTGCTGCCTGGGATGCTCTTCCCACCTCTGCCTAGATTCCTTCTCCTTCAGCCTTAGCTCAGCTGCTTTTCTGTGGGAAGCCTTTGCTTGCATGGTGTCAGGTCCTCCTGTTGCCACTCTCAGGAGCCCCTGCAATTCTTTGCAGCGTTCTCTGGCAATTTGGAAGAGAATATCGCTGTACCATCACAGACTGGAGTCTCTCCCGATAGGCTGTTGACTCCGTGAGGGAGGGTCCACAGTGGTCTTGTTCACTGCTGTATTCCTGCCACTCAAGAGGGCCTGGTAAATACTCAGCAAATGACTTCTGCATGGATGCTCACAGAGTTAAGAGGATGTCTTGGAGATGACTGAGGTGAAGGTGAGGCAAAGCCAGCCCCTGCTCAGAGAACAGGGCTCCACAGCCCTCTGAGCCTGACCTTCAGACCATTTCTTGGCATCTTCCACAGATGAGCTGTGAACCACACCACTTCATATATATTATCCTTCAATCTAGTAACACCTTAAGTATTAGGATCTGAGTTCTACAGACGATGATACTGAGGTTTAGATTGGGTGGGGAGGGAGGGGGGAATGGTTTGCCCAAGGTCACACAAGGAGTGTGAGTTGGATGAGCTTGGATTTGAACCTGGGCAGCCAAAGTTCTCCTGGTGCATCAGGTCTTTGCTATAAATTAGGCTTTGGGCCAAGAGCGAGAGAAATGACAATGGCAAAGGTCCATGCCAAAACTTGTGAGAGGCAACCAAAGCAGTACTCAGAGGAACATTTATAACCCTAAGTACATTTATTAGAAAATAGCAAAGACTTGAAATAAATAATCTTAGCTTTCAAATCAAGAAGAAAAAACATGAACACCAAAAAAACAGAAATAAAATAATGAAGGCAGAAATTAATGAAACTGAAACTGAAACAAAAACAAACTGAATAAAATTCAATTTTGAAAGCAGATCTCCTCATACCCATTTTATAGATAAAGAGACTGAGGATCAGAGGAGGTAAAAGGATCTTCCCTAACTCACAGCTGGTCAGGATGTGGACCCAGCTTCCTCTGTCTCTAAATCCAGTGTATTTTCTTCACCAAGGCCAGGCTGGGCAAACTAGAGGGTTTCCTGGGGGGAGGTGGGTAGAAGTTTAGCCCCCAACAGCCTGTCTCACTAAAGGACTGCTTTGGGAGGCAGTGAGTTGGTTATTACCAGAGGGATACAAGCCTATTATTTTCTTTTCTCTCAAGCACCAAGGAACCTCTCCGAAGAAAGTCAGTGCTAAGGAGAGGCTGGGATGTACAGCGCTGGGCAGTAAGCTGGTGGTCAGGACTCCTGGCTTTCCATCCTGCCTTGGCTTTGCTGTGTGACCACGGCTAAACCACTTTCCTCTTTATACAAAGAGGACACCCGATCATCTCTAAGGGACTTTCTAGGAGGCTGCTAGACCCCTGGCTTGGATTGGGTTTTCCACAGAGGCTAAATGGTTAAGGCCACATAGGCAGTGGTGACTCCTACCAAGGGAACTGCTGACATTGGGACTGCCTGTGTTTTGGAGAGCAAGAGGGACCTCATGGAACAGGTTCCCCCATGTCTAGATCCCTTTCCCAAGAAAAGATTTTCAGAGGGCTGCTCAACGTGGGTACTAGGGGGGACAGCTGGGCTGCTGCTGGGAGTAGCACAAGCCTAGGGCCAGGCACCAGGAATCCAGGACTCCAGATGGGGCCCAGCCCGACTTGCTGTGTGACCCAGGAAGGTCTTTTCTATTCAGGCTACACTGTTCCCACAGGGGGGACCACCTCTCCTGCCCCTTCCCCAGCAAGTGAGAGCTCCCTCCCGGCAGGATCCTCCCAGTCTATAACAGCAGAAGGCAAGGCTGCCACCTCGTGGCTGCCAAGGGAGTGGCTCTGGGCTTGGTATCTAATGGGGCTGAGAGTTGAAGAGACTTCCAAGAGGCCTCTAAACTGGTCTCACAATCCGGGTCCAATCACTCTCTGCCACCTCCCTGCCAAGTGCCAGTCTCTCTTGGCTTGCACAGCTCCCGAGGTCCTTTTGAGAAGCGGTTGAGAGATGGTTTCTCACTGGTTCTTGGTTTTTCCACTTATAAGACCCTGGACCTTGGACCTTCTGTAAAGTAACATCAGTACCTCTTTATATAGATATTAAAGGAATAAAAGAGTTAACGAGCAAAGGGTTTAGCACAGTGCCTGGGACCAAGTGACCGCTCAACAAACAGCTCTTGCTGGTGCCTTTGGGTGCGGTGGGGGTAGAGGGCGACAATGACAACAGCTACACTAACTAGGCAGGCATGATTCTGAGCCTGGTATTGACTCATTTCATCCTCAACTCCAAGAGGTCTGCTAGTATTTATCTGCATTTCGTTTTTATTAATCAACAAGGGAAATCAAGTGCAGCCTTCCCAGAGTCCTGACCCTCGAGTCTGGCTTTGCCCCGGGGCTCCCTGCGCCTCCATTCCATACTCCCTTCCCCTCGGCCAGCGGTTCAGAGCCTGGGCTTGGTTTTCAGGTGGCCCATGTTGGAATCCTGGCTCTGCCACACACTTTCCATGCAGCATCTGAATTCCTGTTCCCTCCTCTGTCCACAAGGACACCCATGCAGTGCCGAGCACAGCCTGGCACCCTGGACGTGCCCGGATTTCCAGGAAAGAGTAAGTCTGTAAGATGGGCTTTCCCTTCTCAGTCTTCCCCCTACAGGCCAACCAGACGGCTTCCCAACCTCCACCCAACTCTGGTCCACTCTGGCAGCTCAGTACCCATCTTGCTGGGGCAGAAGACACAGAGCCTGGCCTGCTTAGGGAGTTGGGGGAGAGGAGCCCTAATACCCTATCACTCACCTGGTGGGGTGGGCACTGGGCTGAAATACCCAACACCCACCCCAATTTCACTCTGTCTGCCCCCACTACTGAGGTTGAGAAACCACATCCTTTCTTTCCTAGACTTCCTGAAGCTGGGGCCATGTGACACTGATCTGGTCCATGAGATGCGGGCAACAATCTGCTGTGAAGGTTCTGGGAAAGGTGTTGCCTCCCTGCTGAAGGCAACAGGCAAGGCTGGTATCCTTCCTCCTTCCTTTTACAACTAATGTACATGTGCTGCTGGGAGCCTGCCTGCAAAACCACGAGTGAAAAGCCAGGAGACTGCCGGACATGCTTGCTTTGACACCCCTGAGCAGCACCTACCTCTTGATCGCTTGTGACAAACCACTGCTGCACAAGTCCCTGACACTTACAGTGAAAGTGTTCCTGATACACTTAAGTTCAGCTCTGCTCACCTGGGCATGCTTGAAGATGTGCATGATGAAGATGGTAAGGCCTAGGCCGAAGATGTAGGCTGCAAAGCTGGTGTAGAAGTAGGTGTGGGTATTTTTCTTCAGGCTTCGGGACGGTGTGGGGAGAGAGGAGGAGAGTTAGAGGCAGGCATTTGGACAGCAACAGCCCTTCTGAGGAGAGCTAGGGAGGACCCTGGAGGCTGCATGGGGCTGCTGAGAGCTCCGGTCTGGGAGCCTGGAGGTGGGCGGCACTCTGGTATGGCCCCAGCTATGTGACTTTGGACAAGTCACTTTCCTTCTTTTGACTAGTTCACTCATCTGCAAAATGGGAAAACCATGAGCCATCTCACTGGTGGTGAATGTTAAGTGCTACAACCTAGAACAATGATTTTAAGACTTCAGACAGCATAAAAGACACCTGGAAGGCTTGTAAAAAAAATATAGAGTTCAAGGTTTAATTCCCAAGGAGTTTGATCTAATAGTATTTGGCAGGGTCCAGGGACCTGATTTTTGAAAAACCACCCAGGTCAAGCTGACTGAGGTGGATCACACTTTGGAAACACTGGTACAGAAACTGCAAAGCTGAGTTATTACTTTTAAGTGTGGTAGATACAACAGTTGAGTAACTTGTTGTGAATACTAAATGGACGCTGACTGCATGGATAGAATGCCAGTGGCTTCTTGGAGGCAATTCATCACAGATCAGCTTCAGAAGAGCTAAATCATAATGCCATTATCACATAGTTCTCTGCATGTCTCCGGCGCCTGGGAGTATCCAGCAACATTTGTGGAACAAATGAGAACTTCTGACCCCTTCTCTCCTGGCCTTGGCCACTGCTGAGCCCGGAGCTGGAAGTGTATTGTTGTGAAGCCTGGGGTGGGCTGGAACTCCCTTTGGGAATAGTGCACAGATCCTGGGACAAGCTCTGAAGGGCTTGCTTATCCTGGAAGCCCAGGCTACGAGTAAGATTCTGCCCCTAAGGGTGCTGGCAGCTAAATCTGCATCTCTAGCAAACGACCAGTGGACTCCATGGGTCTCTTTGCATCACTTCTGCATAGCCAGGAGTACAGCAGGCTGGCACAGACATGCCTCTACTTACAAACTGGCCAGGGCCTTTCCAAAGGCTTCCTGTAAGCCCACGTATTCTGAGGTAAACGGTGGCAGGCACTACACAAATAACCCAGATGCATGTGAGTGGAGAAAAGTTTCACAGGCAAACTGGATGTTAATGATACTGGTACTTTCTCATTACCACCATCAACAGTATGGCTGTTTTTGCAATTACTGGGCATGAGGAGATTAAGTTCACGAAGCACCTAAAAATTAAGCACATACATACAGCAGCCTCCATTGGGAAGACTGAGCGCCACCTGCTGGCAGCAGGCCCAGCTGCATTAACTCAGCACAACCTTTTCTGCTTCAAGTGGTGACCCAAGTCGCCCAGCCTGCCTCTCTTTTGCTCACTTTCTACCGTGGACTGAAAAAGTCTGAGTAAGGAGAGCGTGGGGAGTTGCTGGAGCAGCTGGGACACGGTGATCTGACTGCGAGCTGATAAAAACGATAATGACAACTGTGGCTGCAGCTGGGTTTCCCCTGTGCTCAGCATGCTCTCCAGATTTTCTTGGCAACCTGAGGGGGCAGTTCTTGTTTACCACTAACTTAAGGATGTGAAGGCTTAGCCCAGAAAGGTCAGGTCACTTGTCAAGGTCATGCAGTGAGAAAGCACCAAGGGTATCACCAGGGCCTTATGGTTTAAATATTTTGGCCTGTTTTTTTTTTTTTTGGCCACAGGCTCTTTGAACATTTAGAACCTCAAAATGTAAAATGCAAATAAAACCAGCATTGCTCTGACTGCTGTGGGGGTGGAGGGGCTGGCCCTTGGGTTACCCCCTCTGGGCTCCTGAAAGTCACTGAAAAGCCCCCAGAGAACCCCTGCCTGGGGAAGGCTCTTACTCATGAAGCCTGAAGGTCAGGTTCCTATGCGGCTTACCTGATGTCAAAACGCAGCAGCAAGGCAATGAAGATTCCTGCAGGAAGGAAGCCAAAGTTAGATGGTGGCAAGGGGGCCAGTGCCTTGGGAGGGCTTGGAGATGGGAGCTCCTGCCTGGGCCCGGGAGGAGCATGGTAGTGGACTAACACACAGGCGGAGCCCCAGCCTGGTGCCCTGGTCCCGGAGCGATCACTGGGGACTACGGGTGTGGCCAACACTGCCAACTGCCAGCAGAAATCCCGCTTCTCTACCATCAGGCCACCCAGAACAATAAAGTCCCGGGATTCTGCTTTGGCCTAGGACCACACTGACCTGGCACCCCACAGTCCCATCCTATGTCACACTGGGTCCATCCACCCTGCTAAGTACTAGGCACTACAGGCAATAAATACAGGGATAAGCAGAATCCCTGCTCCCAGAAAGCTCAGCAAAGGGGGCCAGAGGCAGGCACGCTGATCGAAGAGGAATAAAAATCAGTGTAAGATTTTAACTGTGAAAGGATGTTTTCTGGTTACGGGAAGGTGTATCAGGGGATGAGACCCAAGTCGAGGAGATGGGATGGGAGGAAGGAGGGCTTCTTTGAGGAACACTTGCCAAGGAGCGGCACCAGTGTGTGCAAAGGTCCTGAGGAAAGAGGCTCTGGGGTGTGGCAGGGGCGAAGGAGCCAGTTCGGTTGAAGCCCAGAGTAGGAGATGCTGGGGATGGGCCAGTCGAGCAGGGCCTGTGAGGCACGGGAGCAATTAGGTCTTTATCCTGAGTAAGGGGACACACTGGAAGAGATCTAAGCAGGAGAACAACCCAAACAGACTTTGAAAAAGACCCCCGTGGCAGTTGCTTAGTTGAAGGGAGCAAGAGTAGGAGAGCAGGCAGATTACCTGGAGGCTCTGCAGGAGCTCAGGAGAGGATGGTTAAACCTGTCCACCCATTGTACTCATATTTGCGTTTCAAAACCCAGCCCAGACACCCCAGGAGCCTGAGTCCCCGAGACACAGCCAGCCAGTCCAACCTCTGTATGTTGCACACATACCATATCCATGTGTGCATCTTTCTCACTGACTAGTATTTGTGTGCAGTCAGGGCAAGAGCTGAGTCTCAGTTAGCTGACAGCAGGCTCTCAAGAGCTAAAACATTCTGTGCTGTTCAGAAGCACTGACTGGCAACATATGATTCATCTTACAGATGGAAATCAGTTAGTCCTCCCTGAAGACTGGGTGTGAGCAGGGAGTCAGTGGGTGGAGAAGGGCAAGTGCTGCCTGTCTGGAAACAAAGCTGAGGACACAGTGCCCCCTGGCGGCTGAACTCTGTAAGTGTTCTCCAACTAATCCAAGGGTCCGAGTTCTACCAAGAGCCTTCACTCCTACTAATGCATTTGGTCCTTCAAACACTGCTCTGCAGCAACCCATTTCTCTTTGAAGAGTATCGAGGCTGTGTGCAATGCAATCAACTTACATTTATTGTGACTTCTGAAAAACTTTGATATATACAGCCAAATACAGATATGCAGAGCTGTCCTGTGCATGCCTCAAACCCAGAACTACAACCACACAGACACTGGGGAAGTCTATGTGGGTGCCTGTGACAGACTATGACCTGCAGGGTGAGCTGAATGCTTAAGGGACTCAATTTCTTCTGTCTGATGGCGCTGCCTCTTTTGGGGACGCAAGTCTCCTGCCTCACAGCACTGCAGTTATGGAAACATACTTGCCTGCTCCCTGTGTCCAAAGCCTCAGGCAAGCCTCTGAGTCTGTTTCCTCATATGTAAAATGGAAATACCCTCTACCTCATCGGGCTGCTACAAGTAGCCAGGAGAGTATATTAAAAGCCCTGAACACAGTGCTAGGCACACAACAGGTGCTCGACAAATGATGGTTGCTGTGATTACCATCTTAACTTTTGTAAGAGCAGTTCTGACGTGTAACCTTATTTTTAGAGTCCAACAGACCTGGTCTGAGTCCTGCCCTGTTGCTGACTTGTGTGTGAAGTTATTTAAGTCCCTTCATTGGGCCTCAGTTTCCTCAATGGTGAAAGACAGAAGGCCTCTGCCTCACGGCCAGACACATCGCAGTAAGTACCACAAGAGAAGTGCCTGCACCACCCCAGGTTCTTAGAATTGCTATTACTTCCTATGGTGGGAAATGAATTCACTTTTTATTAGCTCCAAACTTCCTTCTTTTAAGCAAGTGTGGGTGCTTCTAACCCTCTGACCCTCAGGCTTTGGGAGCAAGCATGCCCTCTGGATGTTCGCCGTCCCTGTCACCAGGCTCAGATGTGGGAACACACACGCCCTCAGCATGGCAGCGCAGCTTCGCCCTCAGACTCCTGACCGGTAGTTTAGGCTGCTGGTGCCCCAGGGCTGTGTGCTTGCCGCCTCCCAAGGCGCTGACCAGCATGCACACACAGGGAAGGGGCCCAGAGGCCAGCTTTTGCAGACAAGCAGGTGGGTGCCGCGTCCACTTGCCAAGAGCGCAAACACAGGAGCCCACACCCACGGTGCCCGTGTCCACACACATAGGTGTGTTCTCCCTGGGGCCCTCCCAGCACCGGGAGGGGAGGATCAAGGGACTCTGGCAGCTCTAGCACATCTGTGACACAGCTGACCCTTGGACGACATGGGTTTGAACTGCAAGGGTCCACTTCTATGCAGATTTTTTTCAATAAATATATTGGGAAAGTTTTGGGAGATTTGCAACAATTTGAAAAATTTCTTTTCTCCAGCTTACCTTATTATAAGAATAGAGTATGTAATATATATATATAACATACAAAATATGTCAATCGACTGTTTATATTATTGGTAAGGCTCCTGGTCAAAAGTAGGCTATCAATAGTTAAGTTTTTTTGGGGAGTCAGTAGTTACACTGGATTTTTCTACCCAATCTCGTGTTGTCCAAGGGTCAGCTGCACTTGTAAACAATGGCAAGGGAAGTGTACACTGTATGTGTGTGAGGGGTCGGCTCCTTTAAAACTGCCATGAAATGTGCCTTTTTGTGGCGTGCATGCCAGTCTGCCCTGGACATTAATTTCTGTAGTTCTTGAGTTAATGCGTGTTCACCCAGACCAGAAACTCTGTGAGGGGTCTTGCTCACTGCTGTCCTCCAGGGCCCAGGCTCAGGACCTGGCACATGCCTGGCACTCTGCAATGTGTGCTGAGGCGAACTCCTTCACCAAACCCTGGGTTGACCCAGGGGCGGCGGTGGAGGTTGGGATCAGGCAGCCCAAACCTTTCTCTTTCCAGTTCCCAGTGGGTAAGGTTGTCTGTTCCATGGCACCCTTCCCTGATCCACTGAGTACTCCCTCCCTCATGCGCACTGTGGCCTCCACTGCAGCCCAGTCACCTGGAATGACGATATCTCCGAGTCCCAGCATGGCAAAGTTGTCCGCTTCAAGGCCTTTCTCAAGCAGATCCTGGGGAAACACCACTGCAAGGGGAGGCAGGGATGCGGGGAGCTGTTGAGGGCCCAGCCCACTTTGACTCCTAGCCCCCACCTCTGTTGTATGAAACACACACCTGAATTTCTGGGTGCGGGGATGGGGACGGGGAGGCAAGAGGATGTTGACAGGCTGAAAGGCAAATCTCCATGTGGAACCACAGATGATTAGAGCGGGGAAGAATCTAGGATCATCAAGGCCAAAGGTTTAATGCCTTTACTGAGCCATAACTCACATACCATTTAACTTCAATGCCCTTTTATGGCTTTGGAAGCCTTTGGTTAAATGGGATCCATCCTCAAGCCAAAAACACAAAAAAGAAAGAGGAACCCATGCAGTGCTGACCGCTACACCATCTCTCCACCTCACTGTAGCAGGACTATGCACAGGTGGTGGCCCCATTCCGCAGCAGGGGAGGCTGGGCTGTAGGTTCTCGCTGGATGTGCTGGGACAGAAAAGGCTGGCTACACACCTACAAATTCCTTGCCTAAAGCCCCTCATTCAGAAATCCTGGCTGACTTGCTGGGATAAATATAGACTGAGAGAAATAACTCCCTCTGTGTCCAGTTACAGCAAGAGGCAGCTGTCACTGGATTTCATCCATAGGGCCTTGTAAGCAGGTAGGTGTGGACTACAGGGTCAGACTGCGTGGGTCTTAATCAGGCTCTGCTGTGTGACTGTGCACAGGTTACTCAACTGCTCTTAGTTTTCTCACCTGTGAAATGGGTATAACAAAACTGACCCCCATAGAGTTGTGGTGAGAATCAATGATTTGCACACACTGGTAACTGCTAACCAATGCCTTCTTTACTAACCTAGTTGTGACACTGAGTGGTGGAGCAGCCTTTCCAGGTGATGGATCAAGTGTGGTGTAAGGCTAAGACAATCTGAACAATTCCTGACTTCCCCTGCAGCTAGTAGTGGTCACATGACCCAGCTCTGGCATATAAGCAGAGGCACACTAGGGTTCTGGGCAAGCTTTCACTTTCTTAAACACACAGATGCCCTTCCTTGCCCACTTCTCCCTGTCTTGAATGCAGTCATGATTTATTGATCTCATTCAATCCTCCAATCCTGGTACCATTCAAATCTGAGTGGCAGATGTGGAAACCAGGGCCCAGAGAGATGAAGTCTCTTCTCTAAGGCCACACAGCCCGCCTGTGTCAGATCTGGGATTCAAGTTCATTTAGCCTGAACTTCACTGCTCTGCGATTCTGCCTCTGAGCTCTACTCCTAGCAGAAGGCAACAGGCCTTCTCCCTAAGCCAGAAAACCAGATTCCAAGCACCAGGCACCACATATGACAGTGTTGTTTCCCTGGCCAAAGCCTTCCAATGGCTTGTCCACTGCCTACTGGGCAGGGTCTAGGCTCCTTGGCTTCCCCAAATCTGGCCTCTTTCCTGCTGTTCCCCTGAACTCTGCCACATTCCCTTCCTGATTATCTGTTCCCAGGGCCCTCCATACATTTTCCTGCCTTTAGCCTTTTGCTGAAGCTACACTGTTTCAAACACACATATTACCCTTGCTTGCTGGGGAAACATGTATTCATCCTTCATGACCCGAGAAGGCTTTCCTGAGCCTTGTCTGGGCTCATCCATCACAGCACATGGGCAAGAGCCACTATTCTGGTTTGCCCAGTACCTGTTCTCCTGATCTGGCAGTAGAAGAGCTGTCCTTGCTTTACTCCCTTGGCTCTGGGGGTCTGCCAATTCAAACACTCTGCTCCCAGGCACTGGAGAGGGCAGTGACCCAGGTGCTTCCTGACCCTCCCATCTCCTCAGCAGGCGTGCCTGGCTCACAGGCCAGGCCACGCCTTGTGGGCTGGTTCCGGCCAAAGCTGGGAACACCTTGTTTTCCTCTGGGCTCAGAGCTGGGACTGTAGCATTTAGGAGCAGTGTGTAGCCAGGAGTCTCTGGGCAACTCATGGAGAATAAAACTATGAGGAAGACAGCTATTTCTTGAGTCTCCCAGGTTTTCACCCCAACTGCCTGATGGTGTGAGCCAATACCTCCTGTGGCGCTCATTCACTTTTGATGCCCCACCAGAATCTGCCCCTTCTTCCTTGCCATTGTGCCTGAGTCTGTCCTCCTCTTGGGGTCTTGTGATTTCAGGAGGCGACTCTTGATGAGTCTAAGGCTTAAGCTCTAAGCTCATCATGCACTCCTATCCTCCTTGCTGAGGACTGATTTGGATTTGGGCCTGTGATTCAATTCTGGCCAATGAAATATGGCGGATTTGGGGGAAAAACATCCCTCTCTGATGAAAGAAAGAAAAAAGCCCCTTCTCATGCCTCTGGGCGTGGCTGTGTGAGGTGCCAACTCAGGAACTGGGGGAGCCATCTTGGGCCAAGAAGGGATGAGCACAGGGGAAAGGCAGACATGCAGAGACTAACGTAACCACGGCTCTTGGTGACTCCGCCAAAGGTCATTAGCCCAACCCTGAGATGCCCCACCGCTGGGCTTGCTGTAATGTGAGATGACAAAATTTCCACTGTGTGAGGATGCTTGTAGCTGGATTTTCTAGTCTTTATAAACAATGGCTACACTGAAGAACAAAATCCAGAAAGTATGAGAGGCATGGGACAGACAGGTGAAAAGGATCCAGCGAGGGGGCTTCAGAGGTCAGTGTGGGCGCCCCCTTCTGGAGAGCCCCTGCATCATGCCCCAGCCAAGCTGCACTGGACACCCCCTTGCAGTGTTTGCTCCTTCCAGGTCACCCCACGGCACACTGCACTGTGACCAAGCCTGGAGGCCAGGGCCTGGGCAGAGAGTGGCTGTGCATGAACATTTAGATGAATCCAGGAGGAGACCAGGCTGCAGCCACAGGGGAGCTTGGGGAGGACGAGGTGCATGAGGAGGAGCTAAAGGAGAGGTACTGACTGAAACAGGGACCAAGAAGGAAAGGGCTGTGGGTAGGGCAGAGGGACTGCCCATGGTGGGGGCAGTCGCTTACATTTTATTGGCGCCTCAAAGGACTTGGCCACTGTCACCATCACGTTGGTGCCAAATACCTAGAAGGAGGAGAGAGGAGTCTGGATGAAAGTGAGGGCCAGCTGGGGAGGGATGTTGCCTGGAACCTGCAGGGAGTGGGGCAGGGAGTGAGGAGGGGCTCCCACGCAGATGGGAGGTTGGGATTAGGTGGCCAGGCAACACCTCTCATACGGACACTTCACTGGGCTCCTGGTTCTGGGCAACAAGGAGGACAGTTTGAAGAAGTAGGAAAGGGCCTCTGGTGGCTGGGGCCAGGCATCCTATGATTGTTCAGGGCTCTGCCCCTCCTGAGAGAGAAAGCCTCCAGCATCACCCACTCCAGGGGAGAAAGAGTGCCCAAGTCAGGCTGACCTTTATCTCTGGTGATGCCTCTTGGAGTGAGCATGGCAGGTCCCCTAGCTGGGGCTGGTGTGCAGCCAGAGCATGCTGCCAACAGCAGCCTCTGTCCTCACAGTCAGTGCCCGTGTCAGACTCCACCTGCATTCACAGCCTCTGCCTGAGCTGTTCAGTCTCACCTCACTTGCTGGGAAGACACAGGACGAGTGCACCCCAGCTCGGGCTACTGTAAGAGTGGTTGGGAGACCCCGGCACGTGTGGGCCCTCAGCAAGTGGGGAGTCTACACTCTCATTGGCTTCACAGATGAGGGCAGCTGAGCCCAGAGATGACCTACTCTGGGGTCCTGACCTCCAGGCCAAGACAGCTGCCCTCCATCAGATGGCTGCCACTTGGGTCAGAGAGATAGGGCAGTAGAAGGCAAGGGGGCCCAGCAGCCAACATCCTTCCTGTTCCTGCCTGACTCACCCAGAAGACATCGTAGATGAAGAGTCCGCCCAGCAGGATGCAGCCGGTGCTGACATTGTTCAGGTGCAGGAGCTCCACCCCGTTAAGGGAGAAGGCCAGGCCAAAGAGGTTGTTGGCAATCCAGTGCTGGGCAGGTGGGAGCAACATCAGCTCTCTGGGCCCCGCCCCACCCCAGCCGTCCAGCGCCGCCCCCTCTGCACCAGGCCCCGGCTACTCACCTTCCTCAGCAGGTACCAGACGCCGACGATGCTGCTCAGGCCCAGGCACACCAGGTCCTTGGTGTCAAACTCGTAATTGATGATCTCTGGGCAGAGAGGCCGGGTAAGTCCACTCCCCGGGGCGGGCCTGCCCCTCCCACCTGTCAGCCCCTGGACGGAGGAGGGCATGGCTGTGGGCACTGCCAGAGGCCCACAGGCCGGGGTGCTCACCAGGGCCACCTCCAGCCCCTCCACTTTCCTAGAGGGCATGGACGCCCGGAGAGAACCGGGACCGTGGGAGGCGGTCCCTGGTGCTGCAGGCACAGGCTCTGCTCCCGTAGCTGGGGGACCCTGGGGGAAGCAGTTCCCGCTCTGAGCTTCAGTTTCTTCATTTGTAACAAGGGGTCACAGCACCTCCCTAACAGGGCTACTGCAAGGAGCAAGTGAGATGGTCCTCATGAAGCACTCAGCACAGTGCCTGGCACGTACTGGGTGCCCCTCCATGTCAGCTGCCCCCGAGCCCAAGTCTCTGGCAAGGTCCCTTCAGGAATCTTCTTACCTTGCCAGCAAAGGAATCAAGAAGGGTGCTGACAGCCCTCAGTCACTAGCAGAGGAGGAAGAGGAGGGGGAAAAAGCTAAGAGATGGAGGCCTATGGTGGCCGTCCTGATGCTGGAACCATTTTCCATCACTTCCAGGTTTCCTAGTGAGGAAGCCCAGAGAGGTCGGGGAGCTCGCCCAGGGTCACAGAACACAGCCATTTCTTTCAGATTCTCAAGTATGGAAGACTGCTGGCTGGCCCCACTTTCTGTACCCTGCTCTGTGGTAACAGTACCCTTATGATTTTTGACAGGACACGAAGCCAACTAGCTCAGGGCCACATTTCCCAGCTTCCCCTGTAGCTAGCGGACCTGTTAAACTTCCTGCCTCTCCTTCCCTGTGGTGGCATTGTGGGGTGACCATGTGCCACCCTGGACCGGAGGGCCACCTCAGCGTGGCAGAGCATGAGACAGATGGGGCCTGGGACCCCGAGGACCACATGGTACAAGCTCAGCCTTTTTTTTTCAATTCAACAATCATTTATCAGGCACAGATGCACTAGCGATGCAAAAAGTAATCACAGGAAATTATGGCTCTCTAGGGACAAAGCAGAGTGTGTTAGGTGTCAGGAAGAGAGAGAGTGATACTCAGACTTTTTGCATGAGAACACCTTCCACTTGGTCAAGCTTGTAGAGCATTTGAACCTACCCCTAAAAAAACCCCCAATGCCTACGCTTTCCCCAATTTCACATAGTTTTCATTTGTTTCAAAAAAGCCACTGAACTCCATTTCCGATTCTCAAGAGGGAGAGCAATCGCAATAAAGGCAGATGTGACAGCCGACTTTGCAAAGTGCCTTCCATAAGCCGGGCGCTGTGCAGAATGCTTTCCGCTCAGCACTTGCAGTCCTAACAGCATGCCTATGAGGGAGGCACTAGATTATCATGTTCATTTTACAGATGGGAAAAAAACCCCAACAAAACACCCAAGGCTGAGAGGTAAACGTGTTCACCCAGAGTCCCGCATGAGGGCAGCAGCAGAGCTGGGATGTGAACCCAGGCAGCGTGATTCCAGAGCCCCCCGGCCATCACTCGCTCTACTGCAGAGCTGCAACATGGGAGGGACAAAGGGGGCAGTGGCGGAAGGCACCCAAGGTGGGGAACGGGCAGCACTGACCTTCCTTGTTCTCCCCAGAGCCTTGCGTGAAGAGCAGCTGATACTGTCGACTTGGGAAGTTGGCTGGAAAAAACTTATTCATGAAGGGGCTGGAAGGAAAGACAAAGCAGGTCAGCAAAGAGCCCCCAAGGGCCATCACAGCCTGGCACCCCCCTGGCAACCCCCCTGCAGATGCCCTCATGGCTGCCCTGACAGGTGGGAGTTGGTGTCCCCATTTTACAGATGTGGAAACACAGCTGGCCCTCAGAGGGCAAGGGACTGCCCAGGGTCACACGGGGAGTCCATATTTGAGCTGAGACTGCAATCTAGGTCTCTGGATTCCTAGTGCTTCTTCTCTGCCTCTTATTATCCAGGAAACACAAAGCAGAGGCAGACAGACTTTCATGTAAAATAGTTTTTAAGAGATAACAGACTTCAGAGCCTGGTCCATGGACCATCTGCATGAGAGTCCCCTTGTCAAGAATGTGTATTCCTGGACTCCCTTCTAGACCTATCAATCAGATGACCTGATGGTCACACCCTAGCCCACACCCCGACATGTCAGGCCCAAGATTTCCACAAGTTCAGCTGGACTCGATCAGCTAGAGGAATCAGAGCCCCAAGGGTGGAGCACCCTCATGTTCATTCCTTCCACGAGGCCTCTGTTGCTCAGGATGGGCTTGGCCTCATCTCTGGGAGCATTCTCTCTGATTACCCAGCATATTCATTGCTTCCTGGACAGGCAGAGAAGATTTTCTTCTCTGCATCACTTCATAGCAAGGTTGGCCAATCAGGGCCTCTTGGCCTAGCCTGGTCCTGGGGCAACAGTACTGGGCAGTGTGTACAAGGTTGGGTGGCCCAGCCCTAAAGCCTGTTCTGCCACATACCAGATGTGTGGCCTTGGGTGAGCCACTTCAGTGGTTCATTTCCTTAGCTGTCTGCGTGGATAATACCTCCTGTCTCAAAGGGCTGTGAAGGTAAGAGAAGGCAGGGGAGGAGCTGAGCCTAGCCTCAGACCCACAAAAGGGACATAAGAACTGTGAACTTCCATCATTCTTGGTGCTTGTCCAGAGCCTGAGCCTGAAAGCATTTGGCAACATCAGATTAATGAAAATGACTGATGGAGGTGGGCACATCCACAATGGTGCTCCAACTGCTAGGTAAATGGAGGCAGGCCGGGAGGCACCCAGGGCAGAGCAGTAAGAGCAGGAAAGGGAGCTCTCTTCCCAAGGCCCTGGAGGTTGGAGAAATACATAGAGTTAAGAACCATCTCTGGGCCTCAGGTTCCCCATTTGCCAACCAATTCCTCTGAGTCTGCAGGGCTGTGGCACGAATGAGAGGGCTCTGTGAACAGAAGTGTGGCCAGCACAAAGGTGGGACTGGGAGTGGGCTTCCACAGCAGGACTCTGAGGAGGTGGAAAGCAGAAGCTGGAAGCTACTTTCAGCTCAGTTTGCTGAATCACTTTCGGATGTGTGAAGCCAGAGTATGTGTACGGAAGCAGAGAGAAGGCCTGAGAAGATAAGTCCTTCACTCCAGGCTGGCCTCTTCCTTAGGGGCTTGATGCTTAGCTTCTTAAACAGCAGAGTACAACAGTTAAGAGCATGGGCTCTGGACAGAGCCAGACTTCCTGGGTTCAAATCCTGACTCTGCCATTGATTAGCTGTGTGATCTTGAAAAAGTCACCTAACTGTTCTGTGCAATTGTGTCTACATTTGGAACACTACAGTATCAAGTTATTAGGATTAAAGAATGCTTGGTACCCTATAAGCTTAACTGCAGCTCCTACTGCAATAGGAAGCCAGACTGATCTCACTGCTGTCCCAAGAAAAGGGGCTGCAGGGTATCACAGGGCAAGACTCAGGCCACCTCGGGGGTATAAGTGAAACCCGCAGCTGGTAAATGCTTGCTGAATGGCTCTGCAGACTTTCATAGCAGGCAGATTCATGCGGCTCTCAATGGCTCAATGTCAGACCTAAAGGTCACTGCTTCCTGCTGGGAAACCACATCCCAGTGCCCTTCTCCCCTGGGGGTGGAAAGACAGGGTCAGTGAAACTGGTGATGTGGTTTCTTCCTCCTAGGGTGGCAGATTTTGGCCTTATGAGTCTTATTTCACCTGAAGGTCAGCTTCATGGGTGTGAGTTCAGAGGTGAGAAAAATAAGCTGAGATTCCCTTGGCAGGAAGGATTTTGGCATGCACCAGAGTCTTGGTACTCTTGGAACCGGAGTCTTCGGTCCCTGCCTCCCCCAACACCCCAAACTGAAAGTTCTTCCCAGAGAGGTTTGAGGGTGGTGGTGGAGGTGGAAGGAAGGCACAACCTCTGCCTGGGGCTGGCGCAGCTCAGGCCTCTCCTTTGCAGTCCTCAGGAGACCAGGCTTGCTGGAGGGGGTGGCGGCCCATCCTCTTTATACTCTCTCTTCCCCTTTACTTCCACCAAAACTGGAAAAAATACTGGCAGTGGAGTCATGCCAGACCTGGGCTCAAAACCTCACCAGCTGTGAATCCTGGTGGTCACACACCCCTCTGGGCCTCAACTTCCCTTGCCTAGAAGCTTCAGATCTTGTCTGGATCCAGAGGAAGGTCTGACACGTGGTATAAACAGCTCAACAGAATTCTGACAACACCATAGATTTTCTTTGAGAAGGTATTTAAGAAAACTCAATTTGACTGAAGAAGAAAAGCAAATTTAATTCTTGGCTCAACTTTCTAAATACCATGATTACATTATGCCTTCCCCATTTGGCTAAAATTATTTTCAGCTGATTCAGTTCTTTTCCATGAAAAGTTTATGTAATGTCAATGATTTCCTTCATCTCACAGTTTTGGATCCGTATCAAATTTTTCAGATAGTTCTGACCCTATATGGAGAGTAGCCCTCTGCCTCTGCCCATGGCCATCCATTCTTTTTATAAGGTCTAATTTTCCCAGGTCAAATTATTGTGCTCTAAATTTTACTAAGATGATTCTTCTGTTAATTTTTAGTCTCTTTAACAAACTTTACCATGTGCAGTTTTTGTTGCTGTTGGTTCTATTTTCTGTTCATAATTTCTAACAGTCAAAAATTATTAACTGATTAAAAGAATTGTTTCTTGGTTAATCCATATGAAATTTGAGGCAATATTCCTTAATTACTGTTCTAAAATGGAAAAAAGTCTTTGGTGTCAATGTAGGTTTATATACACAATGAAGATGGTGACCTCTCCTGAAGGGTTGTTAGGATGAAATGAAATAGCCATCTCCTCAGGTCATGGCCCAATAGCGGCTCTTCAAATATACTGGGTTCCTACACTCTGAGGTGGTGTTTGGGCTCTGCGGAGGACCGGGGGCCTCAAGCCTTCTGCGTATGTGGGTGGAGGGTGAGCTAGAACTGGGGGATGCTAGTCAGCATGAGAACGCAGGGACCCCAGATCCTTGAGGTGACAGCCCCTACCCCACCTCCACCCAGGCCCCTCAGGAAAAGAGAGGTCTGTCCTTCAAGGATGGGTGGTGCCTGCCACTATCTTGCCAAGTCCAAGTCATTCAGGTTCCCTGGGCCTTCATTTTTCCCTGGCCTAGACTAGAATCCTCTCAAGGTGACTAGAACTAGATTTTTGTGGGTGAAGGGTAGGTGCCACTGAAGACAGCACTAAACTCAGTCAAAAGACCAGAGTTCAAGTCCCAGCTGTGTGACTGTGGGCCAGACGTGGCTCACTTGATCCTTCTGGCTCCTATGAGAAGGGCTCGTGGCATCTCCATTTTATCGGAGAAGAAACTGATGCTCAGACGACCTGAGTATCCCACCCAAATGACAGAGCCCGGAGAGCTGGGCCTGGGCTCCAGACTGTCTGTTCCCGAGTCCGTGCTCCTGACTATCACCCTGTCCTCTGCCTGAGTGCCTAGACGAACGACCCCGAAGTTGCCTTGGTTTCCAAGGCCTCTCATGAGCAGATCTGCTCCTTTTCTCTCTCTAGCACTTAGGGAAGATCCCGGCCATGCCCTCGCTGTGCACAGACCTTCCTGCTCCTGGCCCAGCTTCTCCTGCCTTGGTACTCTTTCCAGGTTCCCTACCCTTCAAAGCTGAGTCAAGTTGTGTTCCTTCCTTCTGAGAACTTTCCCTGGTCTGCTGGCCACTGTGTGGTCTATCAGTGGTTCTTAGCCTGAGGCTCAAGGGGCCAGATGGAAACAGGCTGGGATGCTTCTGAAGCCACGCTAGGGGATGGACTGGGGGCACAATTCCCATTAGGTAAGTAGGGCCAGGGATGGCAAATGTTTACAACACACAGAGAGCTGACTTGTCTAAAACATCACCCGCAGCTTCACTCAAGGATCACTAGCCAAGATTCCTCATTCCCAATGAACTGACACAAGACTGTGGCAACCTGACAGGGTGGCAGTGGGAAGCAGATGGTTCTGGGGCCACACAGACCTGGGTTTGAATCTTGGCTCTGCTGCTTATCAGCTGTGTGATCCCAGCAAATTTCTTAACCTCTCTGAGCTTCGGTTTCTGAATGTTACATAGGATTACCAGCAAAAGCTAACCTTACAAGGTTACCTGGCAGGTTAAATAGACAGTAACAGCAACAGTTAACAGCTATGGAACACATTTAGTGCCAGATACTGTGCTAAAAACTTTACACATGACCCATGAGAAAGGTACTATTATTTTCCTTCACATTCAGGGGAGGAAACTGAAGCCAGAGAGATTAAATAACTTGCTCAAAGTCGCAGGGCTATTAAGTGGCAGAGTCTGGATTCACAGTCAGGTGGTCGAATTCCAGAGCCTGCCTGTGTAACTTCTCACTATACTGCCTCTCTCTCATTACGAAGTACAATCATGTGTGAAGAGCCTGGCTTAATGCTTGGCACACAGCAGGCTACACCACCTGGCAGGTAGCACTGGCATTACTCATTTCTGCACTGTGATGACTGACGTGACGTTACTGTTCACACATAACTTTCCCAATAATGATGGTGGTGGGAAACACCCGCCAGAGACTCTTTATCAGTTCTTGGAAGGAAACTGTGACCCAGAGAGGTTGTGGTTCTTGTTCCAGGTTACCCATGGTGTGACACAGGGGAAAGATTCCCTTGGGTTTTACAGCCAGGATTCAAACCTGGCTCTGAATGACGCCAAAGGTCATGTTCTCATCCAAGACCCTGTACTGGCTCCTGAGAAAGCCGCTTCAAATGTTGCAGAGATGCCTTCTGACCTGATGGTGTGGGACAGGGCCAGGATTCCCAGCACGAAGAAATACATGGACAGCAAGAGGTTGATGTACTCCTGGGAGAATATCTGAGGCAGAAATATAAAGGGAACAGGAAATCAGGGTTGGCTGTGAGGAAAAGAGAAGTCCCTGCTTTCCTTCTGGAGGTTGGTCTAGCTCTTCTGGAGTTGGGGAATGGTGTCAGGAAGAATCTCAGACAGAACTAGGGGCCTTCTAGTTTCTGTAGCTATGGGGAAATGGGAGGAACCTCAGGCCTCAGATGCACCACCCAGTAGAGTCCAGGTTTATGCTTGGTGGTTCCCTTATCTGGAGACAGGCAAGATTATTGGGCCCTGAATTCTTCCTGGGAATCATGGGAGAGGGGAGTCTGAGTCCCAAGAGAGCCGCCTGAGCCTCAGAACGCCCTCTTCCCAGTTTCCTTTTCCCTGCTCAAAAATCTAGGGGGCCCGCCAGTGGCCATCAAGACCCCAAGCACTCTAAAGTCATCTTTGCCCTGCTCCATGCTCTTCTGGAAGGCTCCTCCCACGGTGATGGCTGGAAGTTACACAGCAGGCCCTGATAGCTGCTTTTATGGTCTTACTATTGTTAGGTAAAATTAAGAAATGTCCTCTTTCACAGTCTGTAAAGCCAATTGTCACATGTTAATTCTGGACTTTGGGAAGGCTCTATCATATCATTCACATTCACTGCATCCTTTACTGAATTTGTTTGGTGGGGGTTTCTAACTGGGAGGGGAATAGGTGCTGTGTGTGGGTACAGGGACAGTAGCCACTCCCACCAGGGCTTTTCCGGAACCTGCTGAAATCCTTCTGACCATGCTGCTCCCCTGCTTAAAGCCTCTCAGCGGATTCCCTCTGTTCCCACAAGCTCAAAGCCCGTGCCCTCACTCTGGCCTCTCAGACCCTTACGGTGACCAAGGCTGACCTCCTCAGCTGCAGCTCACACCATGCTTGTTCTCGTTCTGCAGCCACACTGGCCACTTTGCAGGGCCTCATTTGTGCCACATTCCCACACACAGATTTGTTCTGGAGATGCAGGATGTGCTGAGGGCTGGCTGGAAGGCAGAGATAAAGCAGGGGGAAGGACAACTCCTGGATCTTTGAGCTGCGAGTGCTGTCGTCTGAGATAGGGTTTGGGCAGAAGAGGCAGGGTTCACTTTAGGCTGTGCTTTTCTGGCGCTACAAACCTTGACTTCAGAGCACCTCCTAGGACTGTAAACGTTACATTTATCAGTGTGATCATTTGAGCTTCTTAACAAGAAGCTCCTTGAGGGCAGGGGTGGGTCAGCTCTTTTTCTCACTGGTATTCCCAGCACAGAGCCAGGACACAGCTGGTAGATGTTTTCAGAATAACCTAATGGGAGCAAATCAGTGGCCTACAAGCTGAAGGCTACAATAAGAAGACCTAGGAACATACTTCATAGGACTGTGCTTTACTTAGGAAGATGTGGCAGACCTCTCACATAGTGGTCTTTCAATGAGGGTCCTTGGGAAAATTTCCCTCTGGCTGCACCCTTAGGCTCCTGGTTGGTCTGACTGAGTGAACTATGAATTGTGCACCAAATCTCACTTTTTTTGTGCTTTAGCTGCTATAAAGTCAGAGCCTTGCCTGTGGTAGTCACTTCTGGCAAGAGTCCACATCTTCATAGTTCAGAGTGTGGAGTCTGGGTATGGTCCTCACCCAAGGCTTCACTATGTTATCATATTTAATTTTCTCCTTCACCCTTTCGTCTCTTGTTTATTTTTATGCTGTTGGATTTAATTTTTGTAAGCTGCCTCAAAACAATCAGTTTTAAATGAGGTGTGATGGGGTACATTTTACGATTTTGAGAAATATTTCAAACTCCAGTGCCCCCTCTGGGAGGAGAGGGGCCGAAGGGGCCCCTGTTTAGTAAACCAGACAACCAGCCACCAGTCAGGAGTTCAGAAGGAATCTGGTGGCTGTGTGGTCCAGGCAGCTGCCTGCCTTTCCGAAATCTCAGTGTGGATGCTCTAGAGACATGGGGAAGAGGCATGAGGCAGGCTGGAGCTTATGTGCCTGGAGAGGAGGACAGGCTGAGCAGCAGGTATCCAGTGACTTAAATAAAAGTGTCCATATTCTCTGTTGCCAGAAATTCCTTTCTGGGGAATCTAGCCAAAGGGAACAATCCTAAATACTAAAAATGTGACAAGGCCTTAAGGCAAGGGCCTGGGTATGTATTCCTGGCACTAAGCACAGCAGAGACTTGAAAAATATTTGCCATAAGCCAAGCTGGAGGCAATGGGCTAGATGTACACAGAGGCACAGAGAGATCTCATAAGTGTAGGGGAGGGGAGAAAGAAACAGGGAGATGTACTGCACAGTTTTATTTAGGGAAACTAGACTCCACTTGACACACAGATACACTGACGCCATGTATTTCATAAGGAGACATACACATCTCAGGACACCAGTCAAATGCACCAGAGCAGGGGCATCTAGCAGAGAGGGTAATGAAGGTAGGAAATGGAGATGGGCATTAGGAGTGAAAGGGGAGAAAAAAACAAGGAGGGGCAGCCTGGTGAGGCCTGATGGTGGGGTGCTATGCACCAAAGCCCTTGACCGATTCAATTTTCCACCAGGAAAAAAAGAAAAAAAACAATTAGTGAATATCTAATGTTATTTGATATAGTCTCATATATAAGAATAAAAATCAGAATGACCTTTTCTGTTTAAGCAAGGGGGATGCTGTTAGTTGGCAGTGGCAATCTGCTTGGGGGATATTCTGAAATTGTGGAAAAGTGTAGCTCTGATCCAACATGGAAGGAGTGATGGGATGGGAAACAGGTGTTAAACATGAGGGCTGTGACTTTCTTTTAGACCGGTAAAAATTTTGATGATAGTCAAAATGGGGGACTATAGGGAAGCCAGCAAACTTGTAACAGTTAAGAGGGAATGTATAATCTTTTTGAAGGGGTTTGATATACTATCTGTTCAAATCACAAATGAAGATGCTATTTGACCTTGCACTTCTGCGACAGATATCCTTGAAAATAGTTGCCTGTGCTTAGATGTGGGCATGGGGATGTGCTCAGCAGCACTGCTGTGGTTCCCACTGCTAAATACCCCTCAGGGCACGTCCCTAAACAGAACCACAAGAGCTGTTAAAAAGAATGCAGGAGGTTTGACCGTGTCCATACAAAACTATCTCCATGGTAAGAACTGTATGTTTTAATTGTACATACAAAAACTGCAGGTATACCTACATGTGTGTGTTTTAAAATTTTAACATAAATGATCTATGCATAATAGAAAGATCCACAAGAAACTACCTTGGTGAGAGAACAGCTGCTCATTGTGCTTTCCCTTAGCTTGTAAAAACCACCTATGTGTATTTTTCAAATGTAAATTTTAAGTTCTCCTTGAGGAACTTTTCATGAAAAAAAGTATCTGTGATGCAGTATTAAAAAAAAAACATACCATAGTTAATAACATGACTATAGTTATGTTAAAAATACGCTTATTAAAAGCTGGAAAGGAGAGGCCGAAATGTTAATAATGATTACTTCTATGTATTTTTCCCTCTCTTCATGCTTCCCCCTCTTATTATATTTATATGATAAAAGCGTGTATTACTTTTAGATTCAGAACATTCTAAAAAGCTTATTAGCTTATTATATTAAAAAAAAAGTTTAAGGAGAGTTGGCAGTAACATGAGAAAATGCTTATGATGTTATTAATGTGCAGTGAAAAAAGCAACTACAGAACTGAATACACCACGGGTCACAGCTACGGAGAAACCATGCACCGGAGACACAGCGCAAGGACACACCTCAAAAGGGAATCTGTGACTGTCTCTGGTAGTGGGATTTTGGATGGCTGCTGTTTTCCCCTTTTTACTTTTCTGTGTTTTCCAGGTTTTCAACACTGAGCCTGTGTAACTTTTATTGGGGAAATAAACCTCGGTAATTAAAAAAAAAATCAATTAGTATGGCAAAGGTATGTCTGAGACACAAGCTATACCCCATCCCAACATAAATAATACAATGAAACCAAACTGGTATCACAAAAACAAAACAAAAGGCTACACGGAGAAAACAAAGACTAGTGGGAAGGACTCCCAAACACAAACAGTGGTGATCTCTGGGTAGTGGGGCTGGGGGTGAATTATTACTTTTTTTTCCTGCTCTTTATTTTCTACAAATGAACATGCATGTCTCCTGTAATGGGAAAAATAAAACAAAATAAAATAAAGTGACTTAAACCAAATGACACAACAGGTGGTCAAGGACTTACTTTGAAAAAGAGGTAGAGCCCTAAGAGTGTGCAGCTGGCGATGATGGGGAACCGGGCGGCGTCCCGGCTGGTGATGGTCTCGGGCATGTCCGAGGCATTCTAGGGAGAGAAGAGAGGTACCTCCTGAGCCGGGTGAGTTCTGGCCTCCAAGGCCTGGATACTGGGCAGAATCTGATGCCCCAATAGCTCATTCATCTCCTTTCCCCTCTGCCTGTTCAATCTGGTGCCTCGGGTTCCCCCATTTTCCTGACTTAAGGCTTCATTAATGCCGCTCCCTCTGCTGGGGTGCTCCCGCCCCACTGTTCTGTCACTGAGGAGGTCCAGACCCTGATGGGCAGTCCAGGGCAGGGGCAGGGCACATGTGCACACCTAGGGAGAAGAGCCAGGGCAAAGGCAGCTGCGGTATGTAATAGCTAAAAACTCTGTGAACTGGTGACAACAGAGTCGTCCCAGACCTCTTGAAAATGATTTCCAACTTTCTTATGGATCCGCTAAGAGGTAAACATGATCAATCTTTCATCTGGTAGGTAGTGAATACTCCAAATGGAAATACAACAAACAAAACCGACAATGGCTGAAATGGCAGGTGGGAAGACGTGATGCATGAAGCAGATCTTGACAAAACTCAAACGTTAGAAATTTGGGAAAACGGAATCCTGTAAGAGTAAAAAAAATGCCACAATTAAATTTACAATGGCAGATGCTATGGCTGGCAAGAATGTGATCTGGGTAAATAGCTGGCAGAGGATAAATATTTACATGAAAAAGAACTGACTGTAATCAAAATAATTTCAGTATTATAAAAATGGGAAAAACTGAAAGCCAAGTAACAGTGCAACATAAGAACTAAACAGCTTTGCAGAATTTATGCCAAAGGCTTTCTAATGAAAATCCATCCACAGTAGTGTAATTCTGGTTTAAATTTACATTAAAAAAACAGTCAAGAGCTTTCAGGATCATGATGCTCTCATGCCCTCTCTCTGCTAGGCAAAATCCTGTTCTCCAGGACTCAGCCAATGTCACTGTCGTGAAGCTTTTCCAATTTTTCCCACTGGGGTAAATCTACTCCCCAACTGCAATTCCCACTGCTTTTTATCTAATTCTATTTTGTATCATAGCTACTCAAAGCCCCAGCAATGCCAGGTTAGACTTCACTTATGCCAAAGCAAAGTTCTCTCCACAAGGGCCACTGGCTTGTCACAGAGCCCAAGATACCACCATCACCATGACTGTCCACAGCATCCCTGGGACAAGGGGTAACATTCAGCTGCATAGTCTCATTCATATTTTGGTTCACAGCTTCCTCTTAAAACTAACAGGACATAGGATTAAAGATGGCGGCATGAGAGGTGAGACACAGGCTTCTCCCTAAAACTGCATATAATACAAAAATATAATTAATACAACTAATCCTGAAAGAGCAACAGGAAAGAGGGCTGCGCCTGACTGCATACACCTGGAGAAAAGAGCAGACCTCACAGAACAGGGAAACATACCAAAGCTGTGGCCCGGTGGGACACAAGCCCTTCCCCCACCCCTAGTTCAACAGCGGGAGGAAGAGAAACCAAGCAGGGAGGGAATGGAGGCCTGGACTGCTGAATACCTAACTCCGGAGATCTGCTCAGGGAGCACAAACCTACATTTCATGGTGCTTGCATGATACTCTCGTGATTACAGGGTTGGAAAGCTAAGACAGGCAGAATTTCTGGAGAGACTGTGATTCCAGCTGCTTGTGGAAAGCAGGGATCTGTATCCAGCTGGTCTGGGACAAAAGAAAGGTGGGCGGTCTGAGAGACTTCCTAACAAGGAAGCCTTTAGCAAGAGGGCTGCTAAAGGGGCAAGGATTGCATAGAGCTTACTGCTCAGGAGAGAGGACAGGTAGACAAAATTGTCCGGGTGCACTCTGCCCAGCAGGTTGGGAGCTTTGCCATATAGACTCTCATATTTGAGGAGGAAAAAGAAATCTTCCTCCTTAGACGATCTTCAGGTGCTCCAGCTCCCTGGCTGGCTGCACAGCTCCAAGGACCCCCTCTGTGATATGCAGCCTACTGCGTTTCTCCTGGCCAGCCCCACCTGGCTCGCAAACTGGCAAACCCTACCCTGGCGTTAGGCCAGCCAGAGGGAAGATCTGTCTACAGCAACTACAAACACAAAGCATAGAGGCTTATACCTGTGTGCTCAGCCCACTGGTTCAGGCAGTGGAGACAGACATAGCAGCCGGGTAGCAAGAAACAGCTCTTTCCTCCCCCCAGGCACCAATACCACTCCCCTGTGACCCCCAAAATTGCTTCAGGGGCTGAGCAGCTGCAGAGAGTAGAGCTTCTGGGCACTAGAGGGCACCATACACAAATATGAAATGCCAAAGGAACCTGGTTCAGAGTAAAATTATTAATACAACTCCTGAGAAGGATTTAAATGATATCGACCTCATGACTCTCCCTGAAAGGGAGTTCAAAACAAAAATCATTAACATGCTCGTGGAAGCATGGAAAGACATTCAAAAACTCAGGAATGAACTCCGGTTGGAGATCCAGTCACTGAAGAGCACAATGTAGGGTATTAAAAGCAGACTGGATACAGTGGAGGAGAAGATAAATGAAATAGAAACTAGAGAAGAGGAATATACAAAGAAGTGAGGCACAGGGAGAAAAAAGAATCTCTAAGAATCAAAGAATATTGAGAGAACTGTGTGACCAATCCAAATGGAACAATATTTGCATTATAGGGGTACCAGAAGAAGAAGAAGAGAGAAAAAGGGATAGAAAGGGTCTTTGAGGAGATAATTGCTGGAAACTTCCCCAATCTGGGGAAGGAGATAGTCTCTCAGGCCATGGAGGTGCACAGATCTCCCAACACAAGGGACCCAAGGAAGACAACACCAAGACATATAGTAATTAAAATGGCAAAGATCAAGGATAAGGACAGACTATTAAAAGCAGCCAGAGAGAAATAAGATCACATACAAAGGAAAGCCCATCAGGCTATCATCAGACTTCTCAGCAGAAACCTTACAGGCCAGAAGGGAGTGGCATGATGTATTTAATGCAATGAAGCAGAAGGGCCTTGAACCAAGAATACTTTATCCGGCAAGATTATCATTTAGATTTGAAGGAAAGATTAAACAATTTCCAGATAAGAAAAAGCTGAGAGAATTTACCTCCCATAAACCATCTCTACAGTATATTTTGGAGAGACTGCTATAGATGGAAGTGTTCCTAAGGTTTAATAGCTGTCACCACAGTAAAGAAAGTAGAACAGCTAATTACTAAGCAAATGCAAAAACTAAAATAACTATCTCCAAAGTCAATTAAGGGATAGACAAAGAGTACAGAATATGATACCTGATATATAAAGAATGGAGGAGGAAGAAAAAAAAAAGAACCTTTAGATTATGTTTGTAATACCATATTCAGTGAGTTAAGTTAGACTCTTAGACAGTAAGGAAGTTAACCTTGAACCTTTGGTAACCATGAATCTAAAGCCTGCAATGCCAATAAGAACATACCTATTCATAATCACCCTAAATGTAAATGGACTGAATGCATCAATCAAAAGACACAGAGTCACTGAATGGATAAAAAAACAAGACCCATCTATATGCTACCTACAAGAGACTCACTTTAAACCCAAAGACATACACAGAGTAAAAGAGAAGGGATGGAAAAAGATATTTCATGCAACTAACAGGGAGAAAAAAGCAGGAGCTGCAGTACTTATATCAGACAAAATAGACTTCAAAACAAAGAAAGCCACAAGAGACCAAGAAGGACATTACATAATGATAAAAGGGTCAATCCAAAAAGAAGATATAACCATTATAAATATCTATGTGCCCAACACAGGACCACCTACATATGTGAAACAAATACTAACAGAATTAAAAGGAGAAATAGAATGCAATGCATTCATTCTAGGAGACTTAAACACTCCACTCACTGTGAAGGACAGATCAACCAGACAGAAAATAAGTAAGGAGACAGAGGCACTGAACAACACAAAAGAACAGATGGACCTAAGAGACATCTACAGAACTCTACACCCAAAAGCAGCAGAATACACATTCTTCTCAAGTGCACATGGAATATTTTCAGGAATAGATAATCTACTAGACCACAAAAAGAGCCTCGGTAAATTTAAAAAGATTGAAATTGTACCAACCAGTTTCTCAGACCATAAAGGTATGAAACTAGAAATAAATTATGCAAAGAAAATGAAAAATCCCACAAACACATGGAGGCTTTACAACATGCTCCTAAATAACTAATGGATCAATGACCAAATAAAAACAGAGATCAAGCAAAATATGGAGACAAATGACAACAATAATTCAACACTGCAAAATCTGTGGGATGCAGCGAAAGCCATGTTAAGAGGAAAGTATATTGCAACACAGGCCTACCTCAGGAAAGAAGAACGATCCCATATGAGTAGTCTAAACTCGTAATTAATGAAACTAGAAAAAGAAGAACAAATGAGGCCCAAAGTCAGTAGAAGGAGGGACATAATAAAGATTAGAGCATAAATAAATAAAATCGAGAAGAATAAAATAATACAAAGAATCACTGAAAGCAGGAGCTGGTTCTTCGAGAAAATAAACAAAATAGATAAACCCCTAGCCAGACTTACCAAGAAAAAAGGAGAGTCTATTCACATAAACAGAATCAGAAATGAGAAAAGAAAAATCACTATGGACACCACAGAAATACAAAGAATTATCAGAGAATACTATGAAAAATTATATGCTAACAAACTGGATAACCTAAAAGAAATGGACAACTTTCTAGAAAAATAACAACCTTCCAAGGCTGACCCAGAAAGAAACAGAAAATCTGAACAGACCAATTACCAGCAACGAAATCAAAAACCTACATAAGAATAAAACGCCTGGACCAGATGGCTTCACTGCTGAATTTTATCAAACATTTAGTGAAGATCTAATACCCATCCTCCTTAAAGTTTTCCAAAGAGTAGAAGAGGGAATACTTCCAAACTCATTCTATGAGACCAGCATGACTCTAATACCAAAACCAGACAAAGACACCATAAAAAAAGAAAACTACAGACCAATATCCCTGATGAACATAGATGCAAAAATACTCAACAAAATATTAGCAAACCGAATTCAAAAATACATCAAAAAGATCAACCACCATGATCAAGTAGGATTTATTCCAGGGATGCAAGGATGGTACAACATTCGAAAATCCATCAACATCATCCACTACAACAACAAAAAGAAGGACAAAATCCACATGATCATCTCCATAGAGGCTGAAAAAGCATTTGACAAAATTCAACATCCATTCATGATAAAAACTCTCAACAAAATGGGTATAGAGGGCGAGTACCTCAACATAATAAAGGCCATATATGACAAACATTATACTTAACAGTGAGAAGCTGAAAGCTTTTCCTTTAAGATAGGGAACAAGACAAGGATGCCCACTCTCCCCACTTTTATTCAACATAGTACTGGAGGTGCTAGCCATGGCAATCAGACAACACAAAGAAATAAAAGGCATCCAGATTGGTAAGGAAGAAGTTAAACTGTCCCTGTTTGCAGATGACATGATATTGTACATAAAAAACCCTAAAGAATCCACTCCAAAACTACTAGATCTAATATCTGAATTCAGCAAAGTGGCGGGATACAAAATTAATACGCAGAAATCTGTGGCATTCCTATATACTAACAATGAACTAGCAGAGAGAGAAATCAGGAAAACAATTCCATTCACATTTGCATCAAAAAGAATAAAATAACTAGGAATAAACCTAACCAAGGAAGTGAAAGAACTATACTCTGAAAACTACAAGACACTCATGAGAGAAATGAAAGAAGATAACAATAAATGGAAAGACATCCCATGCTCATGGATAGGAAGAATTAATATTGTCAAAATGACCATCCTGCCTAAAGCAATCTACAGATTCAATGTAATTCCTATCAAAATACCAATAGCATTCTTCAACGAACTAGAGAAAATCGTTCTAAAATTTCTATGGAACCAAAAAAGACCCCAAATAGCCAAAGCAATCCTGAGAAGGAAGAATAAAGCTGGGGGGATTATGCTCCCTAACTTCAAGCTCTACTACAAAGCCACAGTACTCAAGACAATTTGGTACTGGCACAAGAACAGACCCATAGACCAATGGAACAGACTAGAGAGCCCTGATATAAACCCAACCATATATGGTCTATTAATATATGATAAAGGAGAAATGGACATACAATGGGGAAATGACAGTCTCTTCAACAGCTGGTGTTGGCAAAACTGGACAGCTACATGCAAGAGAATGAAACTGGATTATTGTTTAACCCATACACAAAAGTAAACTCAAAATGGATCAAGGACACCTGAATGTAAGTCATGAAACCATAAAACTCTTAGAAGACTACATAGGCAAAAATCTCCTGAATATAAGCTCGAGCAACTTCTTCCTGAATGCATCTCCTCGAGCAAGGGAAACAAAAGCAAAAATGAACTCATGGGACATCAAACTAAAAAGTTTCTATACAGCAAAGGACACCATCAACAGAACAAAAAGGCACCCTACAGTATGGGAGAATATATTTATAAATGACATATCCGACAAGGGGTTAACATCCAAAATATATAAAGAACTTACACACCTCTACACCCAAAAAGCAAATAACCCAATTATAAAATGAGCAGAGGATATGAAGAGACAGTTCTCCAAAGAAGAAATTCAGATGGCCAATAGGCACATGAAAAGATGCTCCACATCACTAATCATCAGGGAAATGCAAATTAAAACCACAATGAGATATCACCTCACACCAGTAAGGATGGCGACATCCAAAAGACTAAGAACAACAAATGCTGGCGAGGATGCAGAGAAAGGGGAACCCTCCTATGCTGCTGGTGGGAATGTAAGCTAGTTCAACCATTGTGGAAAGCAATATGGAGGTTCCTCAAAAAACTGAAAACAGAAATACCATTTGACCTGGGAATCCCACTCCTTGGAATTTACCCAAAGAATACAACTTCTCAGATTCAAAAAGACATATGCATCCCTATGTTTACTGCAGCACTTTTTACAATAGCCAAGATATGGAAGCAACCTAAGTGTCCATCAGTAGATGAATGGATAAAGAAGATGTGCTATATATACACAATGGAATACTATTCAGCCATAAGAAACAAATCTTACTATTTGCAACAACATGGATGGAGCTGGAGGATATTATGCTCAGTGAAATAAGCCAGGCATAGAAAGACAAGTGCCAAATGATTTCCCTCATTTGTGGAGTATAACAGTGAAGCAAAACTGAAGGAACAAAATAGCAGCAGACTCAGAGACTCCAAAAAGAAACTAGTGGTTACCAAAGGGGAGGGGTGTGGAGGGCGGGTGGGGAGTGTGGGAGAAGGGGATTGAGGGGTATTATGTTTAGTACACATGGTGTGGGGGATCATGGGGAAAACAGTGTAGCACAGAGAAGGCAAATAGTGAATCTGTGGCATCTTACTACACTGAAGGACAGTGACTGCATTGGGGTATAGGTGGAGACTTGATAATATGGGTAAATGTAGTGACCACATTGTTTTTTCATGTGAAACCTTTATAAGAGTGTATATCAATAATACCTTAAAAAAAAAAACCAACAGGACAGAACTAGCTAAGGGCAAACCTACCCAGAGAGGCAGATTTTGGCTCAGGAGGCCTCGTGTCCCAGAGTGGAAGGTTGCAGAAGGGGAAGGTGGTCAGGGCACAGAGCAGCAAGCCCATGAAATGATCACTGGGAGATGGAGATGTGGGGAACTGGGATGTGTGTACACGATCGGCTTGACTACAAACTGGTCTAGCCTTTTGCGGAGGGCATCCTGATAGATGCATTTAATTGTAATCTGCACAGGCCCAAGGATATAAAGGGAAGATTTATGGAACAGGAATTACAAATGGCTCTTAGTCACAGGAAAAAATGTTCACCC
Source organism: Smutsia gigantea (assembly GCA_032199065.1). Classification (NCBI taxonomy): domain Eukaryota; kingdom Metazoa; phylum Chordata; class Mammalia; order Pholidota; family Manidae; genus Smutsia; species Smutsia gigantea. The sequence continues at coordinate 37,169 of JAVSCE010011537.1, forward strand.
TCTCTCTTAATGAGAGAGGCACAATTAAAGTACACTGAGATTCCATTTTTCATCTATCAGAATGGCAAAAATCCCATGTTTAATCACACACAGAGTTGCTGCAGCTGTGGGCAACAGGTGCTGACACACAGTGAGGACAGGAGGCTGAACCGGTCTTCCTGCAGAGAGTGCTCTGGCAGTATTAGTCAATATCACAAATGCATACCCTTTGACCAAGCAATTCCACTTCTGGGATCTTCTCTTATAGATGTAACTGACATGCACGCAAAATGATGCACATAAAATGTATCCAAGGTGTTCACTGCTCTGTTAATGGCTTGCTGGGTGACTGAGGCAAATCATTTGTTCTCTGAGCCTCAGTTTACTCATCTGTCAAACAGGATGCAATCTCTCTAGCTTTATTTACCTCTAAAAGGGCCAAGAGGCTTAAACCAAATGAGATACAGGATGTGAGCCTGGCGAACTGTAAAGTACTGTGACCGTACAAAGAGCGTGATTACCAGGGAAAGGCGAGTGGGAAGGCCATTCTCCAATCCCCAACCCCCGCCAACATGCATGGCTGATGCAGCCCAGGCACAGGGCTGGAAGATAGACCCTCCCCTTTGGAGCCACCAGGGGCAGCTCTTCTTAGTTACTCTCCTGCGCTTTGCTGGAGGTGGGGGTGGGGTGGGTGAGCAATACTGACACTGAGGCAGGGTTATTTTCCTTCTCTCCCAGCCCTTGGGTTCTGCTTTTGGCAGCAGTGTGCTGTGGGACTTGGGGAAATTACTTGCCCCCTCTGTGTACCTCCACAAACTCAAGGAATTTCCTGTGTGGTATAGACACAAAAATAAATTAGCTCCTGATCTCAAAGAGTTCACAGGAAGGTAGGCCAAGACCTTGACCTGTGAACAGAATATCACAATACAGTGTGACACATGACAAAACAAGACATATACTGGAGCAATACACAGCACAAGTGCCAAACGGTTGAGGGGGGGCTCTGACATCAGAAGGCCCATCTGACTTCCAGCTCTGCCTCTCCTCAGCTGTGGGAACTTGGGACCTCTCAGAGCTTTGGTCTCTTCAGCTCTAAAATGAGGTTCAGGATCCTATGATTTTGCATCGGGAGTACTTCGTGTTGTGCCTTGAGCTTGTATAAGCCGTACACAGTATAAACTCCTTGTATTATTATTTTCATAAGGGAATCTAAGAAAGCAGCCACTACATCTGCAGGCAAGCAGCGTAGTGTCAGAGGTGGCTAGAGCAGGTGCCACCTAAGCAAGGTCTTGAAGGTCAAGCACAAGGTCTGGTATGTAGTAGGAGCCAAATAAATGCTGAGTTGAGTTTGCTTTGAGCACAAGGAAGGGAAGCACTTCTCAGGCAGAGGGACCTGCAGGTAGAGAGCACATAGGTGTGAAGGCATATGTGGGAATCTGGCTCCACCTACCAACCAGTTATGGCTCATTTCCACATCTTCCTTTCAATTTGGCCCAGTTTCTTGGGTGGGAAAAGGCCTTAATATTATTTGACAACAAGCCAAGGTTGGACAGATGCTCCACCACACAGAGGAATCTGGTGTCCTCTGTGGGTGACTGTTATAAACACCACATAATGCAATGCTGAGTCAGAACGGGACACTTGAAATCTGACTGATAATAACAGTAGTAAGGATAAGATTTACAGACAGCTTTCTACATGCCTGCCCTGTTCTAGGTGCTTTATATCATCTCATCTTATAAAAAACCTATGAAGCAGGTGTTTTTAAGAGCTCCATTTTACAGATGAGGAAACTGCTGCTCAGAGGCAAAATAATTTGCTTATGGTCACACAGCTGGTGAGTGGCAGTGCCAGGATTCACACTGAGGCAGTCTGGTTCCAGAGCCCAAACTCTTAGCTGCTACTTCCTAGGTGACCTCTATCTTTCCTGTCTAGAAATTTTTGCTGGGAAGGTGCTCAGGGGGCCTGTGACCTTGCTGAAGAACAGAATCCTGAACGCACCAAAACAGCTCAGCTCATCTCTTTCATTAGAAAATACTAAATTGTTAGGATTCTCTACCAATCCAATTTGGATTTTTTTAACCAGATGCTCTTCTACAACTCCAATAGCTCAGGAAAACAGAACATAATGAGACAGTGGGGAGAGAAAGCTGACACAAATAGCAGAAATAAATTTAGCTTCCAGTGACATTCTGGATGTTGTTATCAGGGTGGAAGTAAAAGCAGTGAGGGAAGACATACCCAGCTTCAAGTCATGGGCTCGGCTCGAGCTCCGGGAGTACTGCATCTCGGCTGCACCCTAGAAATGATCGGGAGGTCATGGACCATTCTGTCACTCTGTCACTCCATCTCGGAGACCCAGGGTCTCTTTTCCTTACCGCCACATTTACTCACTCACCTTGCCACAATTCTGTTTCCTAAGCATTTCTCGAACTAACCCCCCCACTCCAATCCTTTGTCCCCACTGCAGTCTTCACCTCCCCAGCCTTTCCACTCTCCCTTCCTGCCTATCACCTACCCTGCCCCGTGCCAGTAGTTCTTTGGGAAGCCAACACCTGATCACTGTCACACACCTGCTCAAAAACACCTGCAGAATGGAGAACGGCCTACTAAGAAGCCATTACACAGGAATTGGGGTCACAGCTGGTGGAGTGTAAACTGACACAATTTCTATGGTGGAGAATGTGGTAAAATCCATTTAAATCAAACATGCACATAGCTTTGAACACAGCAGATCAATTTTGAGGAATTTATCCTAGAAATAACGCAGACAAGTGTGAAATAACAAATGTATAAGGAGATTAATTTCAGCATGGTATGCGTAGTAGCAAAAGACCAACATGAGTCTAAATGACCTGACACGGACTCTAAATCAGGGGGTCTCACACTTGAGCACACATCAGAATCGCCAGGAGTGCTTGCAAAAAGATTGCTGGGCCCACCTTGAGCTTCTGAGCCAGAATTTGCATTTCTAGTAAGTTCTCAGGTGATGCTAATGCTGCTGGTCTGGGAATTACATTGTGAGAACCACTGCTCTAAACAAATTTCAAGGTATAGGAGGGTCACTACACAGCTGTTAAAGAGGAACACAACAACTCCATATGTACTGATATATATGATCTCCAACATATATTTGGTGAAAAAGGGTGCAAAAATGAGTGTGTATAAAACAAACTATAACAGTTATATAGAAAATGGGGGAAAACATTCATTTATGTACTTGTGAAGGCACACGAACTCCACGATGGATATCTAAGAGTGAACAGGGGCTGCCTCTGGGGAGGAAACTGGGCAGCAAGGGTGGGAGGGAGACTTTCACTGTGTATCCCTCTGTACCTTTGGGATTCTCTACCATTGGCGTGCCATTAGTTACATTCCCTGCCAAAAAACAATGAAGATCTCCATGTACTGACGTAAGAAAATGACCAAGACATATTATTAAAGAAAAAAAAGTCAGTTGATATGCACTATAAAATTCCATTTCTATAAAAATAAATTTACATATGCACATACATGCATGCACATATATGTTTGTATATACACAGAAGTAGTTCTGGAAGGAAGGTCAACACACCAAACAGCTCACTGGTTACTTCCAAAGAGATGTACTGAGGAGGCTTTTCTTCTATACTTCTGCAGGGCTTGAATGCTGTATATGTGCGGGTGTGCAGTAATTCTGTAGCTACAAAGATTAATTGTCATGTTGTCTTCAGGATTCTGTACTTCAGAAAGGCTGCAGGCCCCCTGAGCATCTTGTTACCACATCAAGCCCGTGTCCGGGGCTCCTGTCACACTACTCCCAGAACAAGCCTTGTGGTCCCATGCCTGCCTCTCTTCCTGGGCTCAGCTCTCACCCATCTGGGCAAAGGCAGCTGCCACCTCCTCTAGGAGGCTGACCAGAACTCAGTTTGGTGAGCGGGTCACACATCTGTTTCTCCTTGGTAACTGAGCTCTGCGAGGGCAGGGTGTGGCCTTCTCTGTCCCGGCACGCCTGGTCCCCAGCCCAGTCCAGCTGGCCTAGGGGCTCCTCTAAGTTACAGGCCAAGCGCCTCTGAAGCAATCTGATGTGCAGCTATTGATGGGCTGGGGTTTGCTTCTTTCTGGGAAGGCAGGTCTCTGCCAGGGATGGGCACCACTCTAAGAACGCCCCTCCCACAGCTACTTCTTCCCAACACACTCCTGGATGCTCCACCTTCTCTCCGTGATTTCACCATATGCCCTGCCCATATGGACAACTTAGCTCCGGGGAGAATTCTGTCCTTACATGCCCTCTCTCAGCCAGCTTTGGGGTCTACACTGATAGGAAATCAAAGCTCCTGGGCCCCTACACTAACTTTTCTCCTTCTGTGCCAAATGATCAGGGAAACATGACTCACGGTAGAAAAAGGAAACTGTTTGGCCTGTCCTTTCCCTAGGCTGAACTGCCACTTGTGTGGGTCTTTAGAGGCCCCTGTATCAAGCAGAGAACTCTGGACTAACATTAGCGACACACGGTTCTGCCTCTAAGTGGCAGAGGGATCTTGAGAAGTCATTTCTTTGACCCTTGTATAAAACTGGCTCTCCCTGCTACACTCAGATGCTGGGAGAGTCAAAAAAGAGAGTGAAGGCGTCATAAACTTTGGAATATGCTGGTCACTGGTGGTGGGAGGCCACCAAGGGTCAGGCTGTTGGCAATGCCATGCACAGTCTTCCAACCTGCCTGCCCTGCAGGAGATGCTGGGGGGAGGTATTAAGAGGCTAGAGTGGACCTAAAGCTCTTGTCTATTCAAATCCTCTACTCCAGTAACACTTGGCCTTCCGCCATTTCCTAGAATGCCTCCTATTGGTACTTCCCCGGTTTCCTCGGCCTAGAATGCATCCAGGCTGAAATTCTACAAGGCTCAAGCCCACCTCCAGCACGAAGTGACAGTGCCTGCTCCAGGTGTGCTCAATTTTTCTCCCTAAACTCTGCAACCCTGCTTGCATTGCAAGCACAGATTTAATTATTCCTCCCTCCCCCAGACACCTACTCTTTGGTGACAGGGCTCTGACCCACTCACCTTTGTAACCCTCCCTCCCCCCAGACGACAGTGGAGGTTCAGGAAATTTCATTGTCTGGAAGATGTTTTCTGAAGAGATTAGTGATTCATGTGTGGAAGACGCCAAGGAGAATTACTCTGACAGTTTTGGGAGCCCCACAGATCAAGCTGCCCAGCTCATGCCATGCTGCCCATCACCTCCTTTGTCCTGGTCTATTTCAGAACATCCATCCCACTGCACCTACTGTCTGCCTGAAAGGCATGGTAAGGAGGCTGAAGGGCACCTGAACTCTGCTAGAAGAGACAGAATGGAAAGGCAAGTGGGGCCCCCTAAGCCCTGTGTGACTATATCCCTTTGAGGCTGACCATGGAGGGAGCCAGCAGCAAGTTCTCTGATCTTGGGGAAGAAAGGTGGCAGGCCTCAGACACTGCTCATTTGGGCAGTATTTCAAAAACCTGGGCTTGAGCAGTTTCAAAAGCGTCAGCTGCTTTGTGGGCTTGCGCTCTTTGGGTAAGACAACTTCCGCTTAGGTTCAACTTCATGTATGAGGTGGGGAGGGGCAGCAAGGAGCTGCAGAGGAGGAGGAGGGGAGAGGGTGCCAAGAAATAAGAAGCCACTGATGCACTGGGCTAGGGAGCTCACTACAGGGAAAAACGGTGGTGGTGGGGAATCAGGATCCTCTCAGTTATCCAATGGGACAGACGCTGAGGAGGACCAAGGACAGGGTCTGGCCCAGTCTTACAAGAGAGGCCAATAGCAGTTCAGTTCTTAGAAAGGAAGCCCAGTTTGGTGGAGGGTCTGTCTTAGAGGGCATAGAGAGAAAAGCTACTTTGGGGTAGGGTCAGGGTCTGGGGTGGGAACAGGGCTAGGGGTTAGAAATGGGATGTGAGTTCAGGCTACATCAGCTCCAAGATTAGGTGGTAGTCAGGGAAATAAGGTCCTATGCATAGTTAAAAAGAGGGGCACCAAGGTGCTAGGTTCTGAGGGGCTGGCTAACTGGCATTAGTTCCAAAAAGTGATGCAAAAAACTGGGACCTGAGCTGGGGCTATATTCCTGGGTTAATTTTTTTGAGACCGAGCAGGGGCCTGATCTGGTGATTCTAGGAGAGTACACTACAGGTCACAGAATCCAGTTAGGCAGGTATCAGAGTCTAGGAATGGGCCTGGATGCTAGAATTTGCCTTGGGATGGAGCAAGGCAGGGTTCCTAACAGAGGAACCTCATGAGATTGTACCATTCGGAAGTTGTTAGGACCAATGCCTCTTCAAGTACAGACTGGGGTTGACCCAGAGCTAGGGATGGGTGACTGTTCCAGATGAGATGAGCAGCCAGATGAGAGGGTGGGGCAGGTCTGGCTGAGTCCAGTAGGTTCAGAGCATTTCGTGCCTAAATCGCAGTGTGGGTCGGCGGACAGTGTTTCCAGCAGGATGCACAGAAGGAAGGATGTGTTAGGGTCCCAGTTGGGGGAGAAACCAGTCCCTGTTTGAGGAAAGGGATCCGCGGTTCACGGATCGGTGCCCAGATCCTGGGACACTTAAAGCCAGGCCCGGGATGTGGGCCCGGCGTGGGGAAGCGGTGGTATCAATGGTGGGAAGGGTCAGGGTCGGGGACAGGAAGTGTCTCACGCCCAAGGAGAGCGAGAGGACGGTCCCTGTGAGCGGGGTCCCGGGTGGGAGGCGGAAAGCGCGCAGTTTGGCCGCTAACCCTACCTTGCCACGGGCGCAGCGCACGGAGCGCAGGGCGCCGAAGAAGATCGGCAGCAGCGCCATAAGTAAGAGGCTGCCGTAGGCCAGCGCGATGCCCTCGGGCGTGGAAGGCGGCCGTGCCGTGCCGTTGGCTGGGCCACCTGCCTCGGCGCTGCCGTTATGCGGGTCGCTGAGGGCCGAGTCCATGGCGAGGCTGCTGCGCTCAGCGTTCAACTCCAGGTCTTGCAGCTGCAGCAGAGACGCAGAAAGCTAAGCGGGCGCTGCGGGAAAAGCCACGTTCCTCTTAAAGAAACAGGAAGTGACGTGCCTCGCCGGCCCGCGCCGCGCACGCGTGCGCGCACACATCTCCCCGCCCGCGCGCCCTCTATGGGTGGCGGAGGGCCGGGCGGCCGGGTGCTAAGCAACTTGCTATTGGTCAGGAAAAGAACCCTGAACCACTGCTGTGGACCTTCCCAGGGGACACCTGAGGACCCCAGTCCCTAGTCTTAGTCGACTTCCTCAACTCAGGATGTCCCCACAGACCATCATCTTAATAACCAAGTATTTGTTTATTCATGCATGCATGCATCCAATATTTAATCATGCCCTCACTCCTTAAGTATTTGACCATCGCATAATATGCCAGACACTGTCCTTGGCTCTGGGGCTCCAGAAGGGGACAATATAGGGAAAAATTTCATCCCTGCCATCATGAAGCTTGCATTTTTAGTGCAGTGGTAGGGGAGAGTATTAGTAAACAATAAATAAAATGAACAAAATAAGCAAACTACTATAAGTCTATAATATAAAGTTAGTGTGTAGTTATTGTCTTGCCAATGGGTTTCAGCCCCGGGCAAGTTCACTATGGATTCAGTGTGACCAAAGAAAATGACAGCAAACCTTCTTTGGGGTGAAAGGGTTTATTACCTGGCTTGTTCTCCCGGCGGTAGGTCGAGCACTAGTGTCTCTGCCTCCGCTCAGAGCACTGGACCGAGCTCTCTATATAGCACAATAATAGCTTATTGCCTAAAGGTGTGGAAGTGGTAGCGTAGCAACAGGCCAGTTACATCATCAGGTGGTTTAAGTTCAGTGAGGATCCTGGCCATAGGAACCCCAACTTCCTCACAGTTATGTATTACATAGCATGTTAATGGAAACATAATTTAGAGAGACTTCCCTCCAGGAAACTAATGCACTTCTGCATATGGCTTGAGCCAGGGTGGTTCCAGCCAGTTCCAGAGGATGAAAGTTGTGTGGCTGGCTCTGTAGAAGCCCCTGTGGGGCTTCCAGTGTGTGTGTGTGTGTGTGTGTGTGTGTGTGTGTGTGTTTTTCCACGGGTGAGGAGAGGGTGTGGGTAGGAGTGGCCTGGACTTGATGCAGTCCCACACGGTCTGGGGATGCTGGCTGTGCTATTGCTGTCCTTGTTAAGAGCTGGAGAAACTATGTGGCAGACAAACTAGGGAAAGCTGCATCCTGCAGTCACTGAGCAATAGACAAACTTTGCATCACGCAGTGGACGAAAAAACATGCTCTCCAGGAACCCAGGAAGTGAACCAATTTGGAACCAGGAAGGGAAGGTCCATTCTCCTCCAGTGTGCCTTTAGTACAGTCTACTAATAAGGTTTAACATATGTCAGCTGGCAAAAGAGAAATATTTACAAGGCCCATCTCCATTATCACAGAACAGGCAAAAGGAGTGAATTTTGAGCTGAGACAGCTTAACACGTAAAATCACACAGCTTGGTCCAATCTTGGTAGATGGTGAGGTGGGGTTGGAGCATGGGGTTCATAGTAGGGGACAAAAAGTCAAGGGGTCAGACTCTGAAAGTTTGGATGATAGAGTTGTTGGTCTAGTACATGCCAGGCAATGTACTAGTAACTTTTTGTGTTTTTGCTTTGATCCCAATAGCACTAGTAAGTGACGATTGATTGGTCCCAATTTACAGATGAGGAAACTGAGCCTCATAGAGGTAAACTAGTCAGCCCAGGTCACACAATCAGCAGTGGAAGAGGAGAGACCTGAACTCAGATCTGCAGGACTCCAGAGCTTCTGCTCTTCCCAACATTCTTAACAGAAGGCTAAAGAATTTGGACCAGAGTAACTTAGTTCTGGGAAAATGGTATAGAGTTTCAGGGTCTATTCTTCAATAGCTGGACATGACCTGAGTGGACGGCTGAAGGCGGTGCGCCTGATGAATTCATCGATCAATAATTCAGACCACATGATTTGCCCAGCAACCAGGCCTCATGGCTCTGAGCCTCCTCATCTGAGTATAAGATTGGAAATCGAGACACTCCTGTTTCCTGCTAGGATGAGCACTTGATTTAATTTGTCCTAGGGCAGATCTGGCAGATCTCCGTCTACACTCCAGAGTGGAAGATTGTGAATATGACCCAGGCAACTGAGGGGTTCACCCAAGTTCAGAGAGCTCCTGTCAAGGCTTCTGGAGGGTTGGATTTCTGGCTTGGAGCCGACCTGTGTGGATAATCTCCATCGACAGGGATGAGACATTGTGAGGGTGGGTGCCCTGAGGCTTTATCTGCCAGAGCTGCCTGTATGGGCAGGAGAGATCTGAGCAAAGGTCAAGCATGAAGCCTGTTTAGAGTCTGGAGCAGTTAAATGACTAACATTTGTTCCAAAGAAGGCTATAGCCCCAGACCCCTTTTCACCTATTACTATATTCAGTCACTGTGAATGGATTTCAGATTTCACGTTTTTTTCTCACATATGCTTACATACACCATAATTGCACGCACTGTTAATGTTTAAATAGGTCTGAAAATAACAAGCAAGGATTATCAATAGATGCTAAAACTATTGGGAGAAAAGTTGTCGAGTAACAGATATCCACACCATTTTAAAGTGTTACCCCACAGATTATCTATTAATTATAATAGGAAAAAGTTTTCTTTGCAATGGAGTGATCTGGTGGACATTCCCTTAACCAAGTGACCAAGCTTAGCCACCAAATGGGATGGAATGACAAGATGTGAGGTGATGTGAGGACATGTTACCTGTGTAGTCTTGCCAAAAATGTTTAACCTGCATCTACTCATGAGAAAACCCAGATTGTGGCATATTCTACAAGACAACCAGCCTGGACTCTTCAAAAATGTCAGTGTCTTGAAAGAAAAAAAAAATCCAAGGGGAATGTTGTAGATGAAAGGAGAGGGAAGAGAGGCAAACCCAATGTAATATATCACCCTTGATTGGATCCTGGATCATAACATTTTTTAAAAAGCTATAAAGAAAATTTTCAGACAAGTGGGGAAATTTGAATATGGATTGCATGGGTGTGGTATTGTACTGTGGTCATAGGACTTTGCGAATCAAAGTGTGGCCGCCACTAGTCCCATCAGCATCATGTGGGAACCTAGAAGAAATGCAGAATCCTAGGCTCCACCCCAGGATCTCCAGGTGCTCCACATGCACATTTAGTTTGAGAAATGCTGGTGTAGGAGAACCTTCTTATTTGTAGGAGAAATACTATCCCCGGAGCCCAGGTGATCCTTGTGGAAAGAATGGGTGGGAAGGCAATAAAACTGGATGTGTGTTTACTGTTCCTATTATGTGCTGAGGCCACAGGGCCTCACATATATGTGCTCAATAAATATTTGCATATGAATGAGTGTATTGTTTTCTCCACCTAACCTTTTCCTCACGCCACAGCCCTGCTTAACCCTTACTCATCCCTGACAGCTTGGGTCAAATGTCATCTCTCTGTCAGGTTCCAGTGTCAGGGAACCCCTTTATTTCTAGCAGAGGGAGCTAGTAGTAAATTTTTTTTTTTAAGTTACTTAAAAGAAACAGGGAGAAACACTTTCTGTGCCACCATGCCTTCTTGCAGTAGGGCTGGAATCCTCATTTGGGCAAATCTTTTTGGAGGCCCAAATGGTGCATGTGGATTGCATTTTCAGCTCCACCATCCTGGAGAAATTCTTGCACAGGTTTGTTAGGGTACAGACATGTCCAGGGATATTTTCCTTCAGTGTTTTTTTTTTCCCCAGGGTGGTGGGAAGTTAATGCAAACCTAGGCGTGTGTCACTGGGGAACAGACTGACAAAATGTGCTGGATGTCTACTATGGGATGCTAGGCAGCAACCAGAAGCACCAACCCAAGTGCTCAGCTAGTGTGACGCTGGTTTGCACAAGGCAGTCAGTTTATGTCCTTTGTCTGGGTCTAACTGTTAATAGAGCTCCTCGCAACCTCAGAGTGTACCAGTTGGGCTGATAACGTACAGTCACTATCATAGATCAAGTTCCCTAGAAGCAAAGCCATAGATGAAGATTCTTTTTTAAATGATTTGGGGCCTGGGGGAGTGGTCTTAGGAGGAAGGAATGAGGGAAGGCAGGAGATAAAAGGCTGAAAGGGGATGGGAACTCAGGCAGAGACCTGCTCCACTGTGACCCCAAAGTGAGCTCTGGGGCACAAATTGTGTGTGCCACAGAGCTGTTCCCATCTTGAGGCTAGGCCTCGCATACCCCTGCACCTGTCAGTCATTAGCCATGATCTAGGAGTCAGGTGTAGTCTACCTAGATAGTTGGCTCCTGTTTGACCAAGGGCAATTCTTAGGAGAAGGTGGCAGCCATGAGTGGCCTTCAGACAATGCTCACAAAAGCTGGGGGTTGCACCACTCTGTCTGGTAAAGGGGATCTGGGTGGGGCTCCAATTGTATCCCTACAATCCCCCTAACCCTCACCAACATATATAGATCTTTAAAACATAGAGCTGAGCATTAAGAAAAATGTGTGATATGATTTATGTAAATTAAAAATATATATTACATAACAGCATTCAAATCTAAGAAAGATACTGACGTATTAAATATACATATCAAGCAACTAGAATGGTTCCTCCTAGAAGGATGGGTTGGGAGTGGGAACTGGGGACCAAAACAAAACAAAAAAATGTATGTAAGAAAAATAAAACAAGGGCCTTGCCGGAAATGGTGATGATAGTCTGCCACAAAGGAATGAGTATGACGGACTCAGCCCTCTGCTCTTGAGACAGAAAAAAGAAAATGAAACATCTTTGAAAACTTTAAGAAAAAGTGGTCATTTTAGAGTTCCCTTTGTTCTTTGTCAGGCTGAGGACAGAGGCTGGAATTGCAAAGGGGATGGCAAGTGCCCTTCTGACAGTGGGTTAGGGTTCTTTGGCTTGCAAGGGCTGGAAGCCCAGCTGGAGGTGTTACGGGCAAAGGAGGGAATGCATAGGCTCTTGAGCTCTAAAGACGAGGTGAATAATCAACCCCCTGGACAGGCCAGGCAGGAACAGAGCTGGACCTCCGTTACCTCAGTTACTCAAGCTGTCAGGATCCAATTCCGTGAGGTTCCCTGACACTGAAACCTGACATAGAGATGACATTTGACTCAAACTGTCAGGGATGAGTAAGGATGCGGTGTGAGGAAAAGTCTACACTGCCAGGGTCCCCTCTCTGCATCCCTTTCCTACTTTTCTCTGTACACTCTCTTTATTCTCTTTCGCAGCAAATCTGTGTTACAAATGGCTGCCCCCATGAGCTAAGTTAACAAACTTTGATTTGCCTCCCGGGTTCATGTGGTTATAGGTGTCACAGTGTGGTCAGCATGTCCAGCTTAACAGCTGAAAGGCCTCTGAGGTGAGTGAGGCTTCCACTACATGGTCAGAGTCTCGCTCAGTGAAGATTTCTCTGTAATCATGGGCCAAGCCGTAGGATACTGGAACGATAGGATGTTAGAGTCATAGATTGTTAGCAGCACAATGTACTCAGGGGTAAAATGTTATTCTGGCACTGATATTCTTCCTAGGGAGGGAAGTGTATGTATGAATAGTATGGCAACATGCCATGACAATCTGCTTGAAGGGAGTATGAGACCCAAGAAGCCGAGCCTGGCTGGTGCCAAAGAAATAGAAATGGCAAATCTGCTTTGCATAAGAAGTGATCAGGCGGGAGGGAATGAGACAGACAGAAATGAAAGGGAGGACGGAGGGAGGAGAGGAGCCAGTGAGATGGTGTGAGGCTGGGATGCCTCTTGGAGAGGGAAAAATTCCCGGTGGTGGGACAGTCAAGAGCCTTGCTTGTGATGCACTGACGTGACGTGAGCATGTCTTCTGCATGTCCATGTAGTTTTCCATGCCTGCACAGTGCCCTGGGTCAGTCGGGCTGTGTGAGTATCAGATTTCCGTCTGGCTCAACCCTGAATGGTATGAGGAGCTATAAACTGAGGAGAAAGGATTTTGGAAACAGAGGATACCATGAGCACTCCAGCTGCTGCATGGGAAATGCACCAGCCAGGACAAGGGTGAAAGTATATAAATAGATGAAAGAAGAGATGGTGGTGGTCTTGGCTAGGGTTGGGCAGGTAGAGTTGGAGAGGAGTGGATGTGATTAAGATATGTTTGGGAAATTTCTGGTTGGATTTTATTTAGAAAATGGCATAAACAGGACTCCCTGAGGGGTGTTAGGGAGGAGGAGAAACAGTGCGGGTCCTGAATTGAGCTTCCCGGTGGTGGAGATGCTGTGACCGGAAGTGGGGAAGACTGGTGGGGGCCAGGTGACTTTATCTTTCCCTTTCAATCAGGAATTTTCTTTGCCAGGCAGCTGCTCCCCTTTTCTAGTGCCCCTTCCTGCCAGCAGAGGGCAGCCTAGGCCAGTTAACAGACAGCCTGAGTGGTATGGGGATGTCCAGGTTGATCCCAGGATACTTAGGGAAAAGCACCAGGTCTGCTCTGAGGCTTAAATCCAGCCTTTGACTTTGCGGCCAATTCAGACATAGAAATCTTGGGCTGTCCATGTTCAAGGCTGCTGGCCAATCTGGGCCACATCACCTCTTCCAGGCTATTCGACAGCTTCCTAATTCATCTCCCAAGAACGCTTCACATCACATCTCTTTGTGTGAACCCCTTCAACAGTGCCCCTGCCTTCAAGACACTTTTATGCTCCTCACCATGGCCTTGGGGCCCCTGCCAAGATGTCTAGCTCATCCATCACTGCTCTGCTCTTTTGCATCAAGCTCTTTTCTGCCTCAGGCCCTTTGCATACGCTGTCCCTTCTTGCCTGGTCTTCTCTCTCCCCGATTTTGATTTGTTAAGCCAGCAACTTTTCATGGGTTTCAGCTTAAATGTCACCTTCCCTGATTCTTTATTTCAGCTACTAAAAAAAAATCCTTATAGCACATAGCACTTCAATGGGCAATGTGCTACATACCAGGGCATTTGATGAATTAATTTGTGTTTTTTCCCCCTCTATTTCACCTCCCCGTTCTGCATCTCTTGCCTAGGGGAGATTGGGTCATAGGGTTCAAAGGAGAAACTACCTCCAAGACTTTCCTTTCTGGCTTATATTTTCTCCAAGTTTAAACATTGTAGAGCAGATACTGCAAACCCCCAGTTTCCTAGGCCGAGTCCTGCTCACAGATGTGCTTTTTTGTTTGACCTCTGCCAGGGCTTAACAACTGTTTTCACTCAGTTGCCCAAGTTAAAAAATAGAACAATTTCAAAATAAAAATCTGGATATGTGGCTTCTAATTTAGAGGATCTGGCAAGCTCAGCCCTGCAGTTCTCTTGTGATGGGCACTAATATTTATCGAGTACCTGCTAAGGTCAGGCACTGCTCAAAAGCTTTCCCACATGAAGCTGTCATACAGGTGGCTACAAGTATTTCTATTTTACATGATTAAGTAAACAGGCACAGAGTGGTTAAGTGACTTGCCTAAGAACTCACAGACAGCAGACAGCACAAGAATGTGAACCCAGGCAGCGTAGTTCAAGGCGGGGTGGGGGGAGAGGGGCCCTAACCACTGGCCCCCACGGCCTGGTGGCAGTTTGGTGAGCTGAGCTGTGCTGGTCCCTCCAGGTGGGGCATGTGTTTTCTGGTCACCAAGTCTTATACTTCTTTTTGTTACCCGCTTGGCCCCTGGAGGCTCTGAGTTTGCAAACCCTTGGTGTGGAGAGGGTACTCACTGCTTCCGAGGGCAAGGACAGGAGACAGGAAGGGGCTCTTGGAGGCTGTGAAGGGGAGGAAGGTCCGTGGAGTCCAGGATCAGGGATCCTCCTGCCCCCTTCTTGGCAGTGTCCCAAGTGGTGGTCAGACTCTGGGGATGGATGGACAGTGTGGGTGAGGAGGCGGGACCCAGGACCAGCCACACCATCCCTGGGCCCTCACTTGGCTTGAAGGCAGGGGCTGCTGGACTGCAGGCGTCACAGAAAGCCTGGGCGCTGAGCCAAAGTCCTCCCGTGGCCCATCCAGCACCAGGGAGAGCCCCTGGCTTCCCTCATTGTCCCCTGGCAGGGAGTAACCTTCATTAAGTATGGAGATTGAATTTCTCTCCAGTTTAGAAGGATTGGGGTGGGGGTGAGGGGTGCAGGTAGGAGCAGAATTTGGTTTTTGAGAAAATAAAAAAATGAATATTTCTTGCACACCTGAGTTTGGGAGTGAAGATTACATATGATGCAACAATTTGCAATTAAAAAAAATTATTTCTGCTTTTATACAGTTTTCTTTTTTGGTTTGTACTCCGCATTTGCCTGTGAGCCCCTGAGGGCAGAACAATGCACAATGTTCACTGGTGTTCATACTGTACACCTACTGTGTGGAGAGTGCTGGGCACATAGTAGGTGCTCAATAATCATCATGATAATTGCAATGCACATTCATGGAGTACTTACTTCCCAGACACTGCACTTAACATTTAACTGTATTAACTAACTCACTGAATCCTTTCATCACCCTATGGAACAGGCATCTTCATTGTCCTCACATTATACATGAGGAATCTGAGGTACAGAGAGGCTGAGTAATTTTCCCAAGGTCACACAGCTTGGGTTGTGTCTAATAGATATTAATTGAATGTATGGATGAGTAAATGACTCTCTGGAGTGTATGGAGCTTTGTTGCCTCCAGGCTGTCCCTCATTCTCCACAGCTGTGTCCCACAGGATTGGAATGACATGGGCCAGACCCAGGCAGGAGACTATCTCAGAGCCTTCAACAAGTCCCTGAGACCCGTGGAGTGACCTCCTTATCCTGGAACTGGTGACTGACCCTTTGCAATCACCTCTGGCCTACTCTCTTCATCACCAGCATTATACACTATGCCTTGACACTACTCAGAAGTTCTAGATTCTTTCAGCCTCTCTGTGCCAGGACCATCCTTCCAATCCCAAGATTCCAGTATTCTAAAAGGAGAAACCAGGAAGGGAGGCAGTTCCTGAAGCCACACCATTCCTTGTTTAGTGATACTAAAATGCTAGATCTCATCAGGTCCCCAGCAGCCTCATTGGGGTGGTGCTGAAGAACACTATTCTCATCCCATCTCTGTGGTGGGAATACTGAGTCCCAGAGAGCAGAGGGACTTGATGAAATCAAAGCAGGGAAATCAGACTCAGAGCTGTGTTAGAATCTGGATCACTGGCCTCCCAGCCCAGAGCCCTTTCCACAACAGGACAGCTACTCTGGTACACAGAGAACCAGGCCTGATTACCCAAAAAGAGCTACTCGATTCTGAGCTATTACTGCCCCCAGTTCCACCATTGGAGACCACTTCTTTCTGGGGCAAAGAGGATAGAAGGCTTTTTGTCTTCAGGGAACCCCAGCTAATGAGGAAAACCTTGAGATGAGTCCTGTGCTAAGCTCATGTCAGGCTGTTCCCAGGAGGATGAGCTGGCTGACAGGCAGCCAAGAGTGAGATGCCGTGGGAAGGATATCCTGACTGAGGGCTGGAGGAATGTGGGAAGCAGGCAGAAAAACAGGGACAGGGGTGAGGGTGTCAGCCATGGAGAGGGCGGGGCAGACTCAGGAAACTTGGCTTCACCACAGACTTGCTGTGTGATGCTAGACAAGTGTCCTTCCTACTCAGAGCTCTTATATGGGTCACTGCTATGGAACAGCTTGCCTCTGAGTTTATCATAAGGCTCTTGGTGTCAGGAAGTTGGGGCCCTGGGTGGTGGTTGCCATGACAACTATCTCTGTGGAGATAGTGACCAAGGAGACTGTTGTCATGACCATGATTTGTAGCACAAGGTACAAGAGCCAAGTGATTGGCTATCGTTCTGCTTTGAGACAGGTTCCTCCCCATCACCTCCTTCCATGACCCGCTAAAGTTTAGTGTTTGTGGGGCTAGGGAAGTTGACACCCGAAGGAGGTGTAGGGAGTCACAGACCTGTGTCCTAAGGCCTTCTCTTATACCGACAGGCCGTGTGACCTCCGGCAAGCCTCAGCTTCTCTCTGGGTCTTCGTTTCCTCATCTGGAAAATGAAGAGGTTGCACAAGGTCCCTTCACCTCTAGATTTCTATCAGTTTGCCTTTAAACAAGAGATAATATTTTAAGCCAAAGGGTTGTTTCCAGGAATGATATGAAAAGTAGTAACAACTGTTGTGACCATGACCCGCCGACCTATCCACACAGACCCGGGCTGCTCTGCTATGGCAAATGCCACTCTTACTGGCTGTAAGTGGGGAGGTCTGGGTGGTCCCAGAGGAGGGTGAGGAGTGGCCACTATGCTTGGGGGGATCTTGGAGGGCACTCAGGATAGGGGTTACTAACAACTGGTAGGAATGTATCTACATATTTTGACAACTGATATGGCCATACCTCTGCATTCTGGCTGAACAGAAGCCTTGGTCATATTATCTGTAATGGTTGAATTACAGGCACATAAGTAGTGGAGGGAGATTTTTCTGAGCAGAAGGGCCACACTGTGTCACAGAGGTCAGGCCACTGACGAAGCTGATGGCTCTCAAGCCCAAGCCTTGGTCAAGATCTCCGAGAGTAGGATCTCTTCTCTTCCTGGCCACCGCACTTTCCTGAGTCCCTGTGCACAGCTCCCAGAAAGCCGATCTGCCAGCACCTCAATTCCAGGATGGCTGATGCCCAGACAAGCGGGACGGGCTTAGCGGCAGGGGGCAGAGCGGGAGCCCGTGGAGGAAGCAGGGAGCTTGAGGGACGCCTGCTTCTCCTCTCCCAGGAGACCAGGCCCTGGGCAGATGCCAGACCCTCGGCTTCCCAGATCTGCTCCTTTCCCCACCCCCAGGCCCAGCATCCCCACCCCCTTGCCTCTCCCAGCAGGACTTTGCAAACAGCTCCTTGGGATAGATGTGGCTGCCGCCTCCTCCCTGCACACTTTCCGTTCCCAGCCCTGAGCCTCAGCCAGGTTCTTCAGGAAAATTGGCTGAAAGAGACATTTTCCATGCTCTTGACTCCTCTGCTGGGTAGCTGTCCCTGCCTCCACTCTCTCCAGTCTCTTCTCCAGCTGGTCACCAGGACTCAGAAGGAGGGGGAGTACTGGGCCAACTGGTTGCTTTGCACTCACCATTTAATTTTATGTGTTATTTTATCTCTCTGGGCCTCAGTTTCTTAATCTGTGAAAAGAGCTAGCTACCCTGGGGAACAGGCTTGGGAGTCAGACATTCCTAAGTTAACTCTTAGCCTGCTGGTTACTCATTGTGTGACTTTTGACAAGAGACCAAGCATCTTAGAGCCGCAGCTTCCTCATCTCTAAGATGGTGTTGTCTTATTGTTGTGAGGGTTAATGAAATAATCTGAGAAAAGCGCTTAACTCATTGCTTTGCACATGGTAAGTGCTCAATAAATACCTGTTTTGAAAAAATTGTTCTTAGTGTCTACTAGGTGCCAGATGCTGTGGTAGGTGCTTTAACATCTGATTTCTAATCCATGGCACACCTGTCCAAGTGCTTGTCATTCCTTTGCGAAGCTGAGGGTCCAAAGGGTGAGTAAGGTGAAGAAACTTACCCAAGATCACGCACATGTCAAATGATGGAGGCAGAGAGATTCAAACTCAGGTCTGGCAGATGCCAGATTTTCTGGTCTAACCAAGGCTCCGGTAGCTGAAGAAAGAACACCCCTCCTCTCCAGGCAGGTGAAGAGTGGAAAAGCTGACCCTAAGAATTTAATACAGCCCTTAGAAACTGTACTCTTAAAGCTTCACTGGGGTTTCAGGCAGCTAAGGGGCCTGACAATACTGCTCGACTTTGTTATGATCAGGGAAGTGCAAAATAAGCGATGAGACACCTTTTTTCCCAAACTGCCCGCCTCTTGTCCCCAAGAGGATGTCAGATGAGAAAGGATAATGTGGGTCATGGTGTGGGGAAGTGGGCACTGTTGATCTGAATATAAACAAAAACAGTCCTTTTAGAGGGTAATTTGTCAGTGTTTGTTAGAATGTAAAATGTACATGCTCTTTAAAACAGTAAGTTTGAATTTGGTCATTTCTCCTATGTGTGCAAGAATATTCACTTCCGTACTGTTTGTAATGGCAAATCATTTATATTAACTAAATGTCCTTCAATGGGTAAAATATGTATATCCATACTGTGGAATGTTTTGCAGCCAGAAAGAAAAACAAGGTAAAGAAAAAAATGGACAGAATGAAAGGAGAAATAGATGCATCACAATTATAACTGGAGATTTCAATACTCCCTCCTCAGCAATTGGCAAAATAAGTAGGCATAAAATCATGAAGTTCCTGGAACACTTGGACAGTGATATCAATCACCTTGACCTAAAACTGACATTTTTAGAACACTACCCCAACAATGGCAGAATGAATATTATTTGCAAGTGCACATGGAACATGAATCATGATAGACCATATATTGAACTATAAAACAAGTCTCAAATTGGCAACTGAATTAAATTAGAAACCAATAACAAAGATATGGAAATCCCCTAAATATTTAGAAATTAAACAACATACTTCTGAATAACCTATTTGAAGAAGAAATCACAGGGGAAATTAGATATTGAGCTGAATGATAATGGAAACACAACATACCAAAATTTGTGGGCTGCATCTAGAGCAGTACTTAGAGGGAAATTTATAGCTTTATATAAAATAGATTTTTTTTCTAATACAGTTTTAAATGTTTAAGTTAGAAAAGAAGAAAGTTCTCAAATAAATGATCTAAGTTTCTATATTAAGAAGCTAGGAAAAGAACAAAATAAATCTCAAAATAACAAGGTAAATTTGTATGTACTGGCATGGATAGAAAGTCAGGGTAAATTGGGTAAAAAAAAAGCAAATTATACCTAATATGTACATATCATGGCAGAGATTTCTTGTTGCTTCTTAATGTCCATCATTCTTCCCTTCTTATTTCTGAGCTCGCACATGGCTATTTGGAGTAAAGTACTTATCCTAGACCCCTTTGCAACTAAGTATGGTGGTGTGGCTAAGCACGGCCAATGAGATGTAATCGGAGATGTGTGCATCTTCGAGAGGTTGTGCCCCTTTTTTTTTTTTTTTGGTTCCTTCCCACTTCCTGCTGGCTGGAATGTGGGTAAGACGGCTGCAGCTTGCGCAGCATATTGTACTGAGGATGGTGGAACCACAGGATAGAAGGAGCCAGGGTCCTGGTACTGTGGAGTGCCAGGCCAGCATTGGACTGCCTGCTTCTAGACTTCTTTTATATGAGAGAAATATACTTCTATCTTGTTTCCATCACTTCTATTTTAAACTCCATTCCTTGCAACTGAACTTAGTCTCAATACATAGAGCTATAACCCCATTTATGTGAAAATATAGCAAACATATCTTTGTAAGTATATCAGTTGGGTGAATTTGACTTTGGTACAGAAATCCCCAAGATAATTTGCTTTAGGGTTGAAGATTTATGATTCTATGTAACATTAAGTCCAGAGGTGGGGAAGCTTTGGGCTTGGTTAGTTCAGTGACTTGACTTCATCATCAAGGACTCGGCACTTGCCATCTTTCTGCTTTGTCATCCTCTGACTAGATCTTGTCATAACTGTAAGATGGTGGCTATGGTTCCAGGTTTCACATTCACACACTTCAATGACCAGCAGATGAAAAGACACTGTCTCTTCCTGCTGCAGCTCTTTATTTGTTTGATTTTCAGCTGTTTTTAATAGCAAAGAAACTTTTTCTAGAACTCTCCAGCCATCCTTCCCTCATGCCTCATTGGCCATAGCGGGGTTGTAGGTCCATCTTTCAACCAGAGCAAAATTGTGGCTCTCACAGTGTGGAAGAAAAGGACAATGGTCAAATGTCTGCTACAATGTAATGTGACTGGGCTGAAAATTCTGGAAGGATACACCCCAAACTGGTAATGGTGGGTATTTCCTGGGAGGGGAATGAGACTGGGGGAGAATGGAAGGGCTTCCACGGCAAATACTAAAGTTGCTATCCAATGACCCTCACCCACTTCTCCTTTGCTCACAAAAGCCATCTTGTTAGAGCAGCAAAGGGATGAATCATGATTGGCCCAAGCCAGGTGGCAGTCTCATTCCTTTATGCCAGATCATTGCTTTCTCAGCCTCCCTTGCAGCTAGAGGTGACCATGTGCCTCAGTTTAGCGAGATATGAAGGCAAACTTCTGGAAGAGTAATTTCTTCCTTGATAACATGTAAACCTCTTTCTGACCCATCCTCTTCCAGTTTTGCTTGGGATGCTGTTGTGAGGATGTGACACTTGGAGTTTTAGCCATATTGCAGCCATGAGGGAAATTCCTGGAAAATTATGGAGATGCAAGCCCAGTGTCCTGGCATTTTAAGGCTGATGAATCAACCTTAAAATTGCCTACTTCTGGACAGCTTGTGGAAAATATCCTTATAAGGATTTCTATCATATGTAGCTGAGGGCAACTTAACACATAAATACATCTTTATTTTTTTACCATATGTTTTCTATTGCTTTGATTTATTCTTATAATTAAAATGTACTATTTTTGTAATTCAAAGTTCAATTGAAAAAATACACCACTTGGCATCGGGCACCTTTGGTATCCCAACAGGCTTGAAGAGGCACTCTTGGGAAGAGGGTAGGGAGGGACTGAACAAAAGGAACAAGCTGTTCTTTATAATTAAGTACTAATTTCATGGTATGAGGAGTGACCTTGCAGACTGGGGGATGGATGGGAATACATTTGTCTGTCACTATTTGGGTTTAGATCAGAGGTTACAAATTGTCAGCCTCTGGTCAGAATTTGGCTGGTGGGCATCTTTTGCTTCTCCTGCTCAGGGTTTTTAGAAATTGGAATTAGCAAGGATTATTTAGGAATTATTTAAGGACACTTCACATAAATATCTGGCTTGCTGGCTTCCCCCAAAATGCAAGTATCCGGACAGCACTGGGGTCATACCCTAGCAGCAGGAAGAGGCAGGCCAGGTGGTTTCAGTTTGCCACAGAACCTGATGCTCCCTAATGTCCTTCACCCATCTAATTTACTGATTTATATGACCTGACTCTGTGAGCATCTGAGTTAGTGACCTCTGGTTTAGGGCTTAGAATTAATGCCCATGTGTGTGTGAGTGTAAGATTCAATAAATGCTTCCCAGACAATTGGGCATATAAAAGGCATTTATCCCCATTCACATGGGGGACCAGACCTAGAAGAGGACTGGATTTGGAGTGGTCACACTCACTCTGGACTGTTCTGTAAGACTAGAAGACCTAAGAGCTCCCTTGACTGTATTGCTGGGGCACCTGGCGTCTCAGTCCAGGCCCAATAACTCAGACTTCTGAAGATGTACTGCTGGGGACAGGGGTTATTCTGAGGCAAGACCTGTATCTGTGGGTAGAGAAGAGGCTTTTCTGAAAGCTGGATGGAGATCTGCCTGGTGGAAGTTTGAAGAAGCTGGTACTTCAGGACAGAAGCATGGAGTTGAGGTAGAATGAGGCAAGATCACACTCTGGGGCTGGTGTTCCAGAGGCCCCAACATCCCAGTAGGAGGCAACCCCTTTAATTTAGGGCTTTCTCTATTCGTTCACTAGAACAAGACTGAGTGTGTTTTTGTGTGGGGGTAGAGTGAATATCCAGCCACCATCTTCTGTGTCTTCCACTCTGTCTTGCTTTTTAGGCAGAATAGCAGCTCCCCAGAATGTCCATGTCCTAATTGCTGGAACCTGCAAATATGTTTACGTTACATGGCAAGGAGGAATTAAGGTCACAGACGAAATTAAGTTCGCTAATACACTGACTTTAAAATAGGGAGGCTATCCTGCACTATCCGGGTGGGCTCCATGTGACCACAAGGGTGGAAGAGGGAGAATCAGAGATGACAGAAGGAGATGGACTTGCCTGCCTTTGAAGATGGAGGAAGGAGTCATGAGCCAAGGAAAGCGACTGGCCTCCAGAAGCTAGGAAAGGCAAGGAAACAGATTCTTTCCTAGAGTTTCCAGAAAGGAACGCAGCCTGGCCGACACCTTGGTTTTAGCCCAGTGACACCCACATTGGATTTCTGTTCTACAGAATGGGAAGATACTAAATTTGTGCTGTTTTAAGCCATCAAGTTTGTGGTAATTTGGTGCAGTGGCAATAGGAACTAAATACACCAGGCCACTTTGAAGGGCCACGTGTAGGTGAGATTCCAGCTACTGCCAGTGTCGACTTGCCAGTGTCCAGACAGGTGAGTGAGGACAGCAGACATGTGAGACGATGCCAGTCACTCCAGTCTGTGAGTTTCCCAGCTGAGGCCCCAGAGAAGAGCTCTACCCACTTTGCTCTGCCCAGCTCCTGACTCACAAAACCTGTGAGTATAATAAAATGATTGTTTTTATGCTATTAAGCTTTGGGGTGGTTTATTATGCAGCATAGTTACTGGAACAGTGATCTGTCTTAGCCTTGAAGTTGAACCAGATGGAACTGGGGAAACTGCACACACTGCTGGACCCAGAGCTCCCATCCCATCATTAGTATTATTTTTAACTGAACCCTGAACTGAACAGAAGGAAACACTGCTGAAATTGAAACTGAATTTGTATATTTTTTTCAAGCTGTTTAGTTAGAATATTCAAATATTCTTGAGACAGAGACAGTCACACAGAGAATTCTACCCTAACGCCTTCACTCTGTTTATTTTGATTTGTCTAGGGTCACACAGTCATGGCAGAGCTGAGAGATTCTTAATCTTTATAAAGCAGCCAGCTGTGACCCTCTCTACCCTCCTTACCTTCCCTCAGAGCACACACACTTGTCAGTTTGCTGAATAAAGAAAGGCTTGAGCTGCCCCTGTGGGACGTAAATTTCCCACCATCCAAGGACAGGCGGTTCCAGCCTGAATCTGATTCCTTGGAGGTCCCTGAGTGGAAGCTTCATGCCCCTGGCTGAGAAACTGGAACTTTCCATCAAGGCTAATGGTCCTCAGTATTGGAGGAGCCTGGCTGGGGCGGGTTGGGGTCCAGGTGGCCTTCATCTCATCTGGATCCCAGTTTGTGGCCCTTCCCCACAGCAGGAGGGGGTTGGTACTCTGAAGGACTTGGGGCCCCTGGGGAGACATTCATCTTTCCAGAGCTTTATCATTTTTTCCATAACACTACTCTCCCTTTAAGGTGGAAAGTCCCCAAGGGCAGCTGAAGATACTCTCCGTGAGCTTTTGTTCTCTGCCCTGCTCCAGACAGGCAGCAGCGGGCTGGGCAAAGACACCTCCCTCCCCTTTATACCAGCCTGCTCCAGACTTGATGTACCAACAGATGGTGCAAT
This sequence comes from Smutsia gigantea, assembly GCA_032199065.1. Lineage (NCBI taxonomy): Eukaryota > Metazoa > Chordata > Mammalia > Pholidota > Manidae > Smutsia > Smutsia gigantea. Next base: position 61,290 of record JAVSCE010011537.1, read on the forward strand.
ATAGCCAAGCCATCACACCCTGTGACGATTCCTGGGTTCAATTCTTGGCTCTGCTGTTTGCTAACTACAAACTTGGCAGGTACTGAACCTTTCTGCAACACAATGTCCACCTGAAAACCTGGCATGGTGATATGACCAGTTCTGAGGATTTAATGTATGAAAAGCACTTAGCACCACCCCTGATACACAGTGAGAGGGATGTGACTGTTTGTTGGTATTATTACATGGCCTTGGGTAAGTCATCTCCTTTCTCTGGGCATGTTTCCCAACAATGAAGATAGCAGTTTCTATCTGATCTGGGTGCGAACCCTGACTACCCTTTCTTGCTGTGTGTCCTTGGACAAATTTCTTGGGTTCTCTTAGCCTCAATGTGCTCATCTGTTTAGTGGCTGGTTGTGGTGATGATGAAATGAGAATATGTGTACCAAGCATGTAGCATGGGGCCTAGCACACAGAAAGAGCTAAAACAAAGTTTTTCTTTCTTTTGGTTTGTTTTTATGAGTGAGAAAGAACTTTCTAAACTATGATGGGCTGCATCCCTGAGTATTGTGTTTTTTTCAGATGCTTTCCCAGCCATGGCTTATTCACAGACTCCTAGAATCAGAGAGGTCAGGAACGGAAGGGCCATTTTACAGATCAGTTAATCAATTAATCAATCCAGTCAGCAAATATTTATGGTCACTTACTATGAGCCAGGCACTGTTGTAGGTCCTGGGGAGAGAGCAGTGTTGAGGGCCCTGCTTTCATTCCTGAGGGGAAGGCAGACAGTAAACATGTGAGCACATACATATGATACAAGTTCAGATTGAATCCCTTTATTTTATAGGTGGGGAAACTGAGGCCCAAGAGGGGAAGAGATTTGCCTAAAGTCCTCTAGTGTCAGAGCAGGGCAAAGACTCCCAAGCAAGACTTCACAGTCTCAGAATACCTTGACCTTAACAAACCCTGATCTCCCCAAGGTCTAAGGTTATGAGAGCGGTAAGCAACATTTACTGAATCTTCTTAGACCTGGGAACTGTTTTAAATATTTTACATGTTTTAATGTTTTAAGTCATTTAATCCTTGTATCAACCCCGAGGGTGGGAAGTGTCATGAATCTTATTTTATAGGTGAGGAAACTAAGGCACAGAGAGATGGAGGGGAGCAGGGTTTGAACACAGGTCCCCTGGTTCAGGGCCTGTGACCTCAATCACTGTGCTGTCTGGCTGTGTTGGCTGCCTACTCCCCCTGGGTCCATGTTCTTTCTTTCCTTTTCTCTCTTTCTGAAGGAAGAACTGAGAACCGTCCACCCCAGCCCCCACCCCTGGTCTCAACACTTTCTTCCATACTGAGTAACCTGGGATAAGCCCTCTCCCTCTCCAGCCCTCAGTTTCCCCATCTGTGAACTGGGAGGATGGCACTGGATTACCTTCAGGGCCTTCTAGAACCATGCTGAGTTTTGGCCCTTTATCTGTTTGTAACCATTTAACTCACTCGTTTTCTAGTCTGCTTTCCCTACGACTGTGAGCTCCAGGAGCAGCAGGCCACTCCTGCTCACACTACCTCCCCAGAGTCTGGCACCGCGCTCTGCACTTAGTAGGCCCTCAGTAAGTACCTGTGGATGAAGAAAGGAAGGAATGATGGCAGCCGTCCTCAGCTTTCTCAGAAGCAGCTCTTGGACTCTCTCCCTGTCCCCTCTTCCTTTCTCAGCCTGAGGGGCCCCCTCCCTCCCTCTCACCTCCCAGGGCCTACTCAGGCCCTTCATCCGGCCTGCATTTTTCCGGGTTTGATATCATTTTTTCCACTCTCCCGGCTGCTGCTGGCTGCCCCTGCCAACTTTCCACAACTACAGCCCCTCCCCCAGGACCGCAGGCCGGAGACAGCTTGGGCTGAGGGAAGACCCTCCTCCTCTTCCCTTACCCAGGCTGGAGTTGGGATGGGGAAATAAGTGCCATCAGCGCCTCACTGGCGAGATCGGGGGTGAAGCCGTAGGCTCCCATGCCCAAGCTTAGGTCTTCCTTGGCACTGTGTTCCTGGTGGCTGGGACATGGCCCACGTTGGGGGCTGAGGCATGTGGGCAGGCAGCTGGCTGGGGGCAGGGGTGTCAGGCAGCAGGGACACTGTGGTCAAAACTGTTTGCATCTTGTTTTCCTCTCAAAGTAATAACACCTCTTCCCCTGAGGCTGGAAATTTCTGACCTGACCCCTACAGCCCAGCCCCAGCCAGGCTGGATGCCTCACTACCTCCTACTTCCTGCACAGTCCTAGGAGGAGGCTGGGCCCTGGGGTGTAGTCTTTATCCCCGCTGGCTGGGTGACCCTGGGATGTTCACTCCTTCTCTCTGGGCTTTGGTTTCTACATTTGGAAAAATGAGTGAGCTGGACTAAATTGGGGGTCCATCCTGGGGGATTAATGGATTGAGTTTTATGGAGTCCATGCCCCTACCCCAAAATTGTATGCAAAATTGTGTTTGAAAGTCCATTATCTGTGGGACTTTGTCACATTTTCCAAGAGTTCTGTGGATAAGTCGGGCACAACTCAAGACTGATAAGCCCAGGTTAGGATCCCGTACACTTCACTTACAGCAGCTGTGTGACCTTCACCAGCGTTCCAATTAGTAAACAGGTGTTGTGAAGATTGATTAACAGTTGCAACAGCTTAGAACACAGCTCACAACAAACACCAGCTATTACACTGCCAGGATGAGCGCTAAGATTCCTTTCAGATAATATTTTATGAATCTGTAATCTAAAAAACAAGTTAATGAGGTTATCACACTTAACTGTGGTTATTTGTACTCTGCTGGGTCTCCCTCATGAGGCGTGGGGGTGGGGGTGGCAGGGGCCGTGTCTGGTGGCTGGGAGGGGGCCTGACCACTCAATGGGTCCAGTGATTTTACTGACTGACCCTGGCCCTAGTCAGCAGGCTAATCCAGTCTGCAGCCAGTGCAGATGAGAGAGTGGGAGGTGGAGATGCCTGGAAGAGCCCCAAACTAGAGGTCTGGTCATTCAGACAGGACATCTTCATGGTCTGGTTTATTGTGTGTGTGGGGGGGTGGTTTCTGAGGGTTGGCCAGGAAGGGATAAGGAAGATTTTTACAAAACGAAATGCACCGCATTAAAAAACCCCTCTGTGCCCAGCTTGGGGCTTTGGCCCCATAGTCTGTCCATCACTTTCTGGGGTGGATGGGTCCCTGAAGCTGCGGCTCTGGTCAGCTGCTCTGGCCCTCCGGGCAGCGATCAGGCAAGGCCCACGATGAGGACTCCAGGCAACCGCGCCTTTGCCCCTTGGAGGAGCCCAGAATGCACCCAGTGTTCCGCTGCCCCCGGTAGGGCGGGAGGCCTCAGAGCACGGCCAGGTTGTGGCAGGACTTGGAGCGGGCCTTGAGAGCCCGGCGGCGGGTGCTGCGGGCTGTCAGGCGTGCCAGGAAGTGGCGAGCGCGCTGGCCCAGACTCTTCCGCCGTCGGGGCACCGGGGGCTCCTGGGCCGCGCTGTCCCGGCGGCGCAAGCGCAGTTGGCGCACCACGCCCTCGAAGAGCTCCGCCACATTGTGCTGCAGCGTGGCTGACGTTTCGATGAACTTGCAGTCGAACACCACGGCGCAGGCGCGGCCCTCTAAGGGGGCGGGCATGGAGGAGGGAATAAAGGCAGGACGAGATGGAGGGAATAAAGGCAGGAAGAGATGTATTTAGTTTCAACGTGAAACTATTTTTCATTTCCCCATACCTTGTGTTGGGTGCCAGGGCACTCGGAGATAAATCAGACCCGGCTTTGATTAGTTCATTCACAGGCTAGTTACTAGTACAGGTAGAGTAAGGCTGGGAAGACAGTGAGGCTGGGACCAGGTAGGAAAGGGTCTTGAATGTCAGGTAAGGGGTTTAATCCGTGCGTCAGAATTATTGGGGGGAGCTTGTGAAAAGGCAGACTCCTGGGCCCACCTGCAGAGATTCTGATTCGGTAGCTTTGGAGGAGGACTGGGAACCTCCTTTGGATAAATCTAGGGATTATGTTGCAGAATTTTGGGGGGTGTGTTCACAAAGCATATGGTCAGCCATCTCCAGGAGTCCACCAGGCTGAGACGTATGGGCCTCTGTTCCAGTCCTCCAGGGTCTGGGGACTCTGTGGAACTGGCTCCCCCCTCTGGGTCTCAGTTTCCATATTTTTAGATTTTGCCCTGTGAGTAGTGTCAATTTAAGATCTTTATGGGTCCCACCTTTTATATCAAATGTATTAAAATATTCCTTCTCCCTCTTTTAATACACTGGTATGTAACTTTAAACATTTGGTTTGCAGTTGCTGGCTGACATATTATGTTTTGTAGATGATTAAAACTTTGTGAAATTTGAATTTTCTCCGTGTACAATTGCCTTTTATCAGGTCTCAGATGGAAACCCTTGAAAAGCTTGCAGGCACTGGGCCTATTATGCCTTTTGATGTAGGGCATGAGGGGCCATAGCAAAACAGTGGCAAGGTCAGATTGGGTCTGGAAAACTCTTGGCAGTGGAGAAGAGAACCTACTGAGTGGGGATAGAGAGGTACAGAAGCAGGCCCAGGCTAAGGTGGAGGTGCCAGGGTGGGGCAGAGGCTGTGGGCATGGGGGAAAGGGAATGTGGGGTTACGGGGGGGTGTGGACCTGAAGGATTTAGGGGCTTGTTTGGGAGAGTGAGAGAGGGGACAAGAATGGGTCCTAGCTTTTGGGCTTAGGCAAGTAGATGCAGGATGATGGGCGTGACGGTCACTGAAATGAAGAGAACTGGAGGAGGAGCAGTGACAGTGTGGGCAGAGAGGACGATGGAGGAGGAGGGGGGAGTGAAGAGCTCACCTTCCACGGAGACTTCCCGGCAGCGCACCAGGTCTGCCTTGTTGCCCACAAGGATGATGGGAACATGGTCCGCCTGATGTGTGCGCCGCAGCTGAATGCGGAGCTCTGAGGCGCTCTCGAAGCTGCCTCTGTCCGCAATGGAGTACACAATGACGTAGGCGCTGCCCACCTGCAGGCATGAATCCTGGCTCCAGCTTTCATCCTGTAGGGGAGGGACCGCAGGCGCATCCTCAGAGGGTACCTAGACACTGGCTGAGAAAGGGTGGGGCTGGGATGGACTGATGGATGGGATGGAGCTGAAGTTTATACTTTGGACAGATTTGGGGGACAAATTCTGCTGTTATTCCCTGTGTCACCTTGGGAAAACCACCGATCCTCTCTGAGCCTCAATTTCTTTACTTGAAGAATTGGCCACCTCACTTATTTTCTCATTCGTTGATCCCTTCTGTAGATAGGACCCTGGGCATTGGTTTCTTTTAATGCTAAGGAGGCTTTAGCTCTTTGGTTTCTGGAGAATTTGTTTTTGTTAGACAGTTATTTTGGCCTTCTACAATACAGAATTAAGAGAAAAAGGAAGAGGCAGAAATGAGGATGGAAGCTGACTTCAAGAGGAAGCATTTTTTTCCAGACAGTTTTGAAGAGAGGGGAAAGTGACTGTGGAGCGCAAGGGAAGGGGTGGCAGAGGCGGGGTGTTTTAAGAAGTGGAGTCCTTGCAAACTGTTTGACAAGCAAAGGAAAGAACTGGAGTAATTTTGATATTCTTATTTGGATGGTCATCGGTCATCAGGGGGAGCTCTCTGAGACTGGACTACCTGGGCGACAACTGTTTAAGGTTAATAAGACACAGTTCCTCCCCTCCAAAAGCTCATGGTCTGGAAGAGAGGCTATGGAAATGGGGAGTTACAATATAGTGTGATAAGTCTCATTAAGAGAGGCATATGCAGGCGGCTAGAGGAGCCACGGAGGTACAGGTGGGGAGGCCAGAAGGACCCAACATGGCAGAGTGCGGGAGCGTGGAAGCACTTCACAGTGGCCCAATGAGTGTGGGCTTTGAAAGGATGAGCAGGCTGGGCAGGAGGGCAGAGAGTGGGCCAGGAATGGGAAATATTACTGAGTGCGGTGGAGGCATTGTTTTTGATGGGGGAAGAAGTCAGAAAAAATTTCTGATAACCGAATAAAAAGAATAGGAAAGCCTCAGATCTATGGGCAACATGACTGTCAAAGGGGGTACGTTCTCAGCAGCCACACATTCCTTCCCCAGGCCAAATAATCATGGGCTGAAATCAGACAGAAGCAGGTTCTCATTGTTGACCATTGGATTGGTTCCTTCTTCCCTCTCAGTCTCAGTTTCCCCATCTATAGAATGGGTGGGTGGGTCTTGACCATTCATTCACTGCACAAATATTTATGGAGGATTTGTTATGTGTTAGGATTACAGAAGTCAGTTGGTGCATGGATTTGGTGGGTAAGAACCCCTTGAGGGAATGATTAAAAATATGGATTCCAAACAAACAGAAAGCAAATAATCCAATTAAGAAATGGGCAGAGGACATGAACAGATACTTCTCCAAAGAAGAAATTCAGATGGCCAACAGGCATATGAAAAGATGCTCCACATCGCTAATCATCAGAGAAATGCAGATTAAAACCACAATGAGATATCACCTCACACCAGTGAGGATGGCCAACATCCAAAACACAAACAACAACAAATGTTGGCGAGGATGTGGAGAAAAGGGAACCCTCCTACACTGCTGGTGGGACTGCAAATTAGTTCAACCATTGTGGAAAGCAGTATGGAGGTTCCTCAAAAAACTCAAAATAGAAATACCATTTGAGCCAGGAATCCCACTCCTAGGAATTTACCCTAAGAATGCAGCAGCCCAATTTGAAAAGGACAGATGCACCCCTATGTTTATTGCAGCACTATTTACAATAGCCAAGAAATGGAAGCAACCTAAGTGTCCATCAGTAGATGAATGGATAAAGAAGATGTGGTACATATACACAATGGAATATTATTCAGCCACAAGAAGAAAACAAATCCTACCATTTGCAACAACATGGATGGAGCTAGAGGCTATTATGCTCAGTGAAATAAGCCAAGCCGAAAAAGACAAGTATCAAATGATTTCACTCATATGTGGAGTATAAGAACAAAGAAAAAAACTGAAGGAACAAAACAGCAGCAGACTCACAGAACCCAAGAACGGACTAATAGTTACCAAAGGGAAAGGGACTGGGGAAAATGGGCGGGAAGGGAGGGATAAGAGGGAAAAAGGGGCATTACGATTAGCAGATATAATGTTGGGGGGTCACGGAGAGGGCAGTACAACTCAGAGAAGACAAATAGTGATTCTATAGCATCTCATTACGCTGATGGACAGTGACTGTAATGGGGTTGGTGGGGGGGACCTGATGAAGGGGTAGTTTAATAACCGTAATATTGCACATGTAATTGTAGATTAATGATAATAAAAAAAATAAAAAATAAAAAATAAAAATAAAAAAAAGAAAAAAAATATGGATTCCAGGACCCCACTTTTTCTTATTCATTAGGTCTAGGGTTAGGCCCGAGAATTTTTTTCTTAACTCTTCTCAGGTGACCCTGATGGTCAGCCAACCTAGGACACTACTGGATGAGCCAAAGGCCTACTCAATTCTGTTAGATTCTGCCTCTCTGAAAGCGAAGAGTACCTTCTAGCTCAATGAGTAGAAAGGATGGATGCTTGTTTCAACAAGGCTGCTCCTGTGTGACACCCATGGGCCCTGCCCCCACAGTCACCAACACATTAATTCTAGGGAAACCAATGGCCAGAGGAAAAGAGAAAATTTCTCAAGGTTGCACAGCCAGCTGGGCACCGAATTCCAGTCTGCTACTCTTCCTCCCCCATCTCCCAAATGGGATCCCAGTCTGGTCACTCTTCTTAATTCACTACAATCTGCCCCATGGGATTCTCAACTGCATCCAGAAAGTAGTCCCCCTCTCACCAGCCTGTGAGCTCCATGAGGTTGGGGGCTAGGGGTGGGAGAGTACACCTGCCTTAGTCACTTCTAGGTCTCCAGGGTCTTGGCCAGTGTTTCTTAAAGAATGAATGAATCAAGGCGGGAACCCTCAGATGAAGGCTCAGAAGGTGATGCTTGAAGTGGGGATGAAGAGGAGCAACACTTGTGCATAAGACTACAGGTTCTGGGATCTTAGAGGTCTGGCTTTGAATCCCACCTGCTTTCTGAGAACTTTGGATGCATTACTTAACCTCTCTGAACTTTGATTTCCTCACCAATAGATTGGGGATCAGAAAAACACTCGCTATAATTTTCCTCTTGATTGAATGTCATAATAATTGTCCAATGCCTAGCACGGGGACTGACATTTAGGCAGAAGGTACTCCACAAATGCCAGCTGCTGGCAGGAGAATCATTATCATTATGCTCATTTGGACTTGGGTTTCCTTTTACCCGCATTAAAGGGAATTGCCCACATAGCTCCTTCATCTCTAGTCCTTTCCACCCATTCCAGGAGCGGTCAGCCATTCTTGTCAATCAGTCAGTGCTGCCCTCTTAAGCCTCATCCTGAGGGCAGGGCCTCCCAATGTGTTAGGGGAGGAGCCTACCCTGGAAGAGGTGGGATTCCAGGTGATTTTTAGATCCTTCTCTTTGCTCAGTTGTATTTCTTCCAAATTCTACAATGAGCATGTATTACCAGGATAGCAAGAAAAAAAGAGCACTCCAATATGATCCGAAAAACCTAACAGGAACATCCCTGCCTGCTATGCTCCTCCTGCTCTGGAAGGGGCCAGGGAATGACACACTTTGGTGTCTTTCTTTACTAGCTACCAGGTTATGATTAATAAGAATTATCATTATTTACATCTCTTCACCCATGCTTGGCCTTTTGTTCATGCTCCGAACTGTGCTCACTTCTGTGAAACTGCGTAAGAACTTTTAAAACTCACGTAGCTGGAAAAGAAGGCAGGCATGACTAGCCCATTTATCAGGTGAGAAAACTGAAATTCAGGGTGGGTTTGTCAGTCACACAAAGGCCACACAACTGGTAAGAAAAAGAGAGGGTGGGGGTTCAGCCTCAGGTTTTCTGGTGCTCCACCCAGCGCTCCTTCCTCTGCGTGACATGGGCAGGCAGAGGGGCTGGAGCGGCCACTAACAAGGTGGAGGCTTGCAGGGGAGGAGCGCATCATGGGCTGCAGGGATGGGATCAGCGGGTGACACAAAGGGGTCAGGGTCCTGAGGTTCTTCTGTCTTTGACTGGAAAGGCTGCTTAGGACCTTGTGGGTTTCTGGGCATGCTGAGGATGGCCCCTGCCCTGTCCCTGTTGTGTAGGTCCTAGGAGGGGACAGGAATCTGACCCTAGGCTGACCCCCTCCCCCCAAATCTCTCTTGCTGTGCCATACCGGTTTCTTCGCCTCCCAAGTGTCCATGACCACCAGTGTGGTGTCCTCTCCGTCCACTGTGAGGGTCCTCTCGTACACATCTTCTGTAACTGAGGGAAGAGCGGGATCTCAGAGTGGAGGGGCGTGCCTGGGGAGGGTGTGGGCCCCTGCTCGTCTTTCTGGTCATAGCGCCCCTCCACTTCTCCTTGAAGGGCTCACCACCCTTGTCTGATGTCTGTCCAGCCTGATGGGGCAGGAAGCTCCACAACAAGCCTGTGTCTCCCCAGCACAGCACCTGTAACTGAGTAGGTGCTGAGAAAGCTTGTTTGATTGAATGAGCGTGGGTGGTGGGGTTAAAGTTGGGCTGGGAAACCTCCCAGTCCTGCTGTCCCTGGCCTAGTGCATGTTTCAGGCAGGTCCTGGTTACCCTTTCTGGGACTCAGTCTACCCATCTGTCACAACTATAGGTGCATTAATAGACATCTCTCATACAAGTCCTCACTCACAGAGGGGTCAGGGCTGGAGAAAGGACCTGGCCAGGTGTCCCCACCTTCTCTCTGCTTTTAACCAACCCATTCCCCACTCATCTTTGGTTTTCTCAGCTAGTCCTGCAGGGATCCATCTTTATTTCCTCTGTCCCTGTCCCTGTCATCCTGGAACCCATGACCCTCTCAGCTCACTGCATCTCTTGGGAATAACGGAGCCCAGGCCCAGAGCTTGGAGTCTGGGAGTCTCCATTTGGGGCAGGATGTTAGTTTTGCTCCAGGTCGTGGTGGCCATGGATGGTTGTCCATGGGGCTGAGAGGCTCTGAGAGTCAGGGGGAGCTGGCTGGGAGTTTCAGAGCTGGGTGGAAGCTCACCATTTCTTTCCACATGAGACTCATAGAACTCAGAATTGCTTCCCTTTGGCATGGAGAAAGGAATCACACGCCTCTCATCCAGGAGAAACTGGCAAAATTCTCTATTCAAGGAGTTTCCCTCCCACAGACCATTGTGCAGGCTGTGCCCTGCACAACTCTAGGGGGCATCATTCACTTCATAGTCTATGTGAATGATGCCCCCTAGAGTTGAACAGTGCATGAGTTGTACAACTGTTTGGCAGCCTTGTGCCCCGATGCCAGGGCTTTCACTCCTTTGGCTACATCCCACCCCAGCCCACGTGGGCCCTACCTCCCTGCTGTTCATGAAGGTCCCGCTCTTGCTTTCCTGCAAAGAGGCTGGCCAGGCTGGTCTTCCCTACGCCAGGATCTCCAAGCAATACCACACGGTAGAAGGCCTCCCAGGAGCCTTCAGAGCCGCTGGATTCAGAGGACCAACTGTTGGGGCCGGGCGAAGGCTGCCGGGTGGGAGGATTGAGGGAGGCTGACTGGCCCAGTCGGGGATGCTGGGATTGCGTGGAAGGCGCTGTGCATAGCAGGCCATGCGGGTGGCCCCGGGGGCACAGGGGCAGTGGAGTGCTGGCCCGCCGACGCACAGGGGTCTTTGCTTCTTGCTGGGTGTTTAGTGTCATCCTTGGGAGGTGGGCTTTGCTCCTTCCTTCCTTCCTTCTGTGAGCAAGAAGGGGGAATGGGTGAGCCAGGTGCTTTGAGTCCCCTTTTCTGTAGGGTCCTGAGGAGCTGCTGAGCTGACTTCCTCCAGAGTCCCCTCTTGTTCATTCGGGAGGAGGAGACACCTCAGCTCCTGGGGTCGGGGCTTCAGGCCCAGAGTAAACCTGGGGTAAGTGTGCAAGCTGCCAGCGCACACACGCATGCATACTCAGAGGCCATTTCCTCTGCCTTGAGGATGACCCACCGCACAGGCAGAGGGGCAGCAGCGAGGTGGGCAGTCCGCACAAGCACTCCCACACCCATGTACACTGACCTGCGCCTGCCATTCAGACCAGGAGACCCACGTTCTGAAAGTCACCTGAAAAGCCCCCGTCCTCCACTTCCCCACGGGTCTCCTTCACTTCCCCACGCGTCTCCTCCTCTCTTTCGGGTGTTCGCTTCCGCTGCCCGATCTCAGGAGGGGTGAGGAAGAGGCTGGACGGGGTGGTTGGTACTCCGAAGGGCGAGAGGGGTCTGGGGTTCACTCCGCTGTAACCCGAGCGCCCTGGTGCCATGGGAACGGAGCGTCCGGCCCGCCCCGTACGTGAAAAATTCAGGAGCTGCTGGCTCGCCGGCCTCCAGCGGCTGTTCGGGTGCGGGGGGTTTGAGCAGCGGGGTTCTAGGTTTGGTGACTGAACTGGGTCCTGGCGGGATGCGGGGAGGGTCCCTACAGGGTCCGCAAGCGCATGTGCCATTCCCAGAGTCTGAGTCCGAGCTTACCTATTACCTAGCCCAGGATCCCGGGTGTGAGTCCCCTGAACCCAGGAAGGTTCCTTGTCCGAGGCTACCCAACCCTCCAGGCCCCAGGTCGGAGGACCCTAGCCCTGGGAGGCGGATTCGAGGCCCGCCTCGCCCCTCCGTGCGCCCCAGAATCCCCTATGCAGGCGCCTGGCGAACTCCTCTCCAACTTGACGAAGTTGGGAGCGGGCTGCGAGGGCCTTTACCTGGGCGTGGGGAGGGGTCCAGGGTCCCCGGCCGCTGCAGCTGCCGGGCGCTCCAGGCTGCACCACCGCCTCGGCGCGCAGCCCCTGGGGCGGGTCCCGTCCGCCGCCCGGGCCGGGGGTGGAGCCGCGACCCCGCCTCGTCCAGCCCCGCCCCGTTAGGGCAGCCCCGGGGTCCCCGCCCCAAGGCCTTTCGCTGCTGAATGACTTTTCTCAGTGCTCGGCTGACCCGCCGCCTGCAGTGCGTTGCTTGGGGTGGGGATGACGGTGCTGGGGTTGAGGCCGAGAGCGAGGAAGGATCCCCTCTGCATCCGCATCTATGCACTCCAGCAGTGGGACGCACCAACTTGAGCCTTCGCAAAGACCACTTGGGAGCTTGTTGAATGCTTAGATTCCCAGGGCCTAACCTCTAAGAGAGGCGGATTCAGCGGTCTTGCTAGAGGGATTCGGGAATCTGCATTTTTAAACAAGTGCCCGAGTGACCGTTGCTGTAGAGTTTGGGGACCCTACATCGGGAAACTCTGCTCTGAATGGAGAATGAATTTGGGATGTGGCTTGAGGGTAGGATGGAGCCTAGGAAGTCTGCCCTGAAGAGTTCCCAGTACTTTATTTTGGCATCATTCATTCGTTCCAAATTCTAGGTTAAGTACCCATTATGCAACTGGGGCTGCCCTGGGCCTGGAAGAAATAGGTCCCCTCTGACGAATATTTACTGAGCACGTGTGTTGTGCCTGGTATGGTTTGAGCAGTTTCCCTGGATTATTAGCTCATTTAATCCAGGCACAACACAAAAAGGATGAGCAATTGAGGCTTACCTGGGCTGGCCTGACCCTTAGCCTACTGTCCCTATCACCTGTCGGTGGCTTAAAAAAAAAAAAAATCTCCCCAGGCATGTAGGAGGAGGAAAGAGACACTGTGATCTTGGTATAGAGAAGTTGGCTGTAGGGGGCTGGTGATTTCAGCCATCCGTGGGACCAGGATCCAGACTCTTGGAGCAGGGTGCTTCCTTTTAAGCCATGGGGCGGGTGTGTATGTGGGGTCTGTGGAGACCAGGCTGTACCTGTGGGTGGGGCTCATTGTCATGGCTGAGGGGGTCCAGGTGTCCAGCCCAGAGCAGCTCCCACAGCAGCTTGCTGATTAGCTCAGCCCCTGCAGTGCTCAGGGCAGACATTGAATCCCCATACCTGGCTTCCTTCTGTGGCTTGGCCCTCTAAGCTTCCCTTTCCCACCTACAGGATGGGCTGTGAATGGGGCAGTGTCTCACGTTGTCTGGGAGTGAAGCGACCTAGGTCCAAATACTAGCTCTGTAACTCAGTTGCTGTAAATGGTTTTAGGCAAGTCACCTCCCTTCTTTAGGTTTCAGGTTTTTTATTTAAAACTGAAATCCAAACAGGTTATACCTTTCTACAATGCTTAAGAGTTGTCTACAATACGAAAACCCGAACTTGGTGTTCAAGTGCTCTGGCTTCGGTCCTCTGCAGGGTCATTTTCAATCTCTCCTCCCAACAAAGCCCTTGCTCTGGCCATGTCCTGCTCTTTCAGGCACATGCCGTTCCTTCTGCCTGGGATACCCTTTCGCCTACTCTTCTTGCAACATGTAACTCAGATGCCTGTGGACCAGACACTGTGCTAAGCTCTGTACATGTATTATCTCAGTGGCCCTCAAACTTCAGTGGTACATTACAATCACTTGGAGGGCTTGGTGAACCACAGATTGCCGCTGGGACCCAGGCCTAGAGCTTTTGACTCAGGAGGTTTGGGTAGAGCTTGAGAATTTGCATCTCTAATAAGCCCAGGTATTGCTGGTGGTTGCAGGTCAGGCACCACACTTTGAGAAGCACTGTATTATCTCCTTTAATCTTCTGAGTGAGCTAGGTAGCTGTTCTCTGTGAGGTTGGTGCTATTACTCTTCTGATTTTCCAAGGAGCTCTAAATGCATGCTTACTTGAACCAGTCACTCAGTTCTGGTCCCATCTCTTTGGCATCAGGAAAGGAAACCTCCATGTATTCAGCCTTGCAAGGGGGGTCTCTTGCTGCCCACATGCCTGCCCTCATCTGTGTCCCAATAAAGGCTGGGGGCAGGCAGCAGGGCTCAGCGTGCTTGGCTCCTCTCCCCAGAGGCCTCCCCAGAAGCCCTGTGGCCAGGATGCATCTGCTTCTGCTGGTCTCTGTGGCTCTCCTGGTCCTGGGTCATGTGCCACCAGGTAACGTCACCTCTGTGTGTGTGTGTAAATGAGGGATAGGCTCTCAGGTCCTGGGGTGACAGACCACTTTTGGGCCACAGGGCAAGCACTAAAATGTCAGCTCCATAAAAGCAAAGACCTTGTTTATTTTCATCGCTGGACCCCCAGGCAGTTTGTGTAATGGTTACAGTGTGGGCTCTGGAACCAGACTGCCTGAGTTTGAGTCCTGGCTCTGCTCCTTAATGACTGTGACCTTGGGCAAAGTTGTTGTGTTCTGTGCCTCAGTGTCCTTACCCGTACAACAAGGATTGTAATAATACCAAGTATAACTGTATAGTGTTATTATGAAAAGTGCTTAGGGTGTACATGCAGGGTGGGTTAACTTGGACAAGCAATGAATCTGTAATATGTAACTGGGGTGGGGGTGGGGTCTAACTTGTGCCCTGGGGCTAACTGGACTGAGATCTGTGGTCTGAATTGTAGCTGGTTGTCTCACCTATGACTGGTGGTCCAGCCTGTTACCTCCAGTCTAACCCTTGACCTGTGATCAGAGCTCAGATCCTGTGGCCTAACTTATCACCTGTGGGCTGCTCTATGACTGGTCATCCAACAGATGACCAGAGAGCTAACTGGTGACTCGTGATCTCACCCAAACTACTCACCTTCTGCTAGGCACCTGTGGTCAGTGGTCTAACCTGGGGCCTAATACTTGATCTGTGGTCAAACTTGTGAACAGTGGCCTAACCTGTAACCCGTGGGTTGCTCTGTGACCAGCAGTCTTCTTCTGCATAGGGAGGAGCGAATTCAAACGGTGCTGGAAGGGCCAAGGGGCCTGCTGAACTTACTGCATGAGGCGAGAGACCTTCACGCACTTGTGTCCAGACGCCTCCCTGTGCTGTCTCTCCCACGCCCTCAAGAGCCTAGCGGTCCCCAGCGCTGAACATGTGTAGCTGGTCCTGGGGCTGGCACCCTTGTTCTCCAATAAAATGCATGCTGCTGGCTGTCTCCTCTTGCTGCTTGCTTGCTGCCCCACCAACCCCAGGGCCAGGTTGGGGAGGTCCAGGGTGTGGGAGGGCTGGAGGGGTGGTGGGTGGAGGGCGGTGAGGTGTCAGGGAGAGTGGGTGGTAATGACCATTGTAAATGGTTCCTATCTTCCCTATATCCTTCAGGCTCTGTCCAGCTCCAGAAATATTACTCACCCTTTGTAAACTTCCTCAGTCTCCTTTTTCATGAAATGAGGATAATTATATCAGGAGATTAGGACTTAATAGAAGGAATGCAAACAGAAAGGTAAAGTTAATAGTAATAATGAGAGTTAATCATAATAAGTTAATTATAATAAGAATGAATAATCATCGTTAATAATACACTTCCAGCATTGAGAATGAGATGGTGCATTTGGCTTGAAAGGCAGGCCCTGTTGAGAGTGAACGGTTTTCCCATGTTCCCTTATGTCCTATTTTAGCATTTCAAGAACCTGCCCAGGTGCAAAGGCCCATAAGGATTTTATGAAAGCACAGTTTTCATATAAGCAGGCAGGAGTGATAGAGGAAAAGTCTGCCTGTTCCAGGCTCAGGGAACTTGGAGATATGAAGGCAGGGAGAAAACATGAGCAGAGTCAGGGAGTAGGTAGACAGATATGCCTTCCAATTACCCTGTATCAGGATTGCTTTTGGCTGAAAAAATAGGAAACCCAGCTTGCAGGGATTCTTTTTTATGTAAAAAGAACACTGGAGTAGGAAGCAACCATGCCAGGGCAAGCATCTCTGGGCTCCTCTTGGGCCACATATGGCTGCCAAAACTTTGGGCACAATGTCGTTGTTTAAACCAAGAACTGGGGGGGGGAGGGGGTTGGCATGCACTAGTTTCTCACTTTTACCAGGAAAGCAAAAACTTCTCTGGGAACTCCCCTCAGCAGACTTCTAGTTACTTCTCATGGTCCAGAACTGAGACACGTGGCTGCCCCTGATGTTGGGAAGGCTGAGAAAGAAAGTGTTGGCTGTTGTAGCCTCTGTAGTAGACTAGGAGAGGAGGAGAGGGGAAGACCCTCAGTGCTGGCCACCTTCTCCTC
The DNA here is from genome assembly GCA_032199065.1 of Smutsia gigantea. Lineage (NCBI taxonomy): Eukaryota > Metazoa > Chordata > Mammalia > Pholidota > Manidae > Smutsia > Smutsia gigantea. The sequence continues at coordinate 77,259 of JAVSCE010011537.1, forward strand.
GGGACTGAGCCCAGAAAGCAGCAGGCATGTTGGATATGTTTGAAGGAACACCAAGAGCAAAGGGGCTCTTGCCCACTGTCCTTTTAGACTTTTGGGAGAAGTTCAGGGTAGACTTAGAGTACAAGAATGGATGGCCGGCAGAAAGGAGAGGTGAAGTTCAAAGTACTTAACAGCAGAAGGGACACTGAGCCTGGGGCTGGAGCCCAGCCTTGGAGGCTACCTGCTGTGCCAGGTGTTAGCTCCTTGGGTTCTGGTATGAGGGGGGCCGGAGGCCGCTGGCATGGACGAGGGGAAACCCACGGGGCTTGGGCTGCAGTTCTTACCAACCAGGAGGGACGCGTTGTATTATTTTAACACCGAAGCCACCACCTGAGCATCAGTCTGGCTTTGGCACCTCCCTTAGTTTCCGGGTGATCCAGACATTGAAGTGAGCCAGTGGCCGTTTTCAGGACCCATTGTGGTGGGGGTGGGGCGAGGTGGGCTTGGCCTCAGGAGCCTAGAAAGAGACCAGGGTGAGACGGCTGCCGAACCACAGAGAGCTGGCGGGAGGGGAGGTGAGTCGGGTCTCACCGCCAGGTGCCCGTGTGTCAGCAGGCAGTCGGAGCAGTTCCCCAGCAACCTGCCATCCCCGGAAAGCTGGTGGATGCTTTCAGTGACAGGCCCAAGCCATCCAGGTCCCCACAGACGCCAGCGAGTCAGGACGACTAACTCTCCTCACTCTTCCCCTGCTGTCATACTGGATGGAGCAGAGGGAGGACAGGAGAAATCTGAAAGCCTGAATAATTATACCAGAGGGACAGAGGCTCTGAATTCAGGAAACCTCAAAAGAGAGTATTTAAATGGTTGAATTAGACCGAGTTTTAAAATGGATCGAACTAAATTTAGTTCTGCCCTCTGAGCCCGCACCCCAGTTGTTTGAACGGGCTGTGTTTTCTTTGCACAGTCTCAGAAGGGATGTGTGATCTTGGTGCAGTGAAAATGGTGATGATTTCTGGGAGTGAGGAGTCAGACAGACTCCCCAGCTCCGCCACTTCTGGGCCACAGGCCACGTGATCAGGGCAAGTCACTTGCTGTGTCTGATGTCAGGATCCTTCTCTGTGAAATGGGCAAAACAGCTCTTCATGGGACAGCGGAGGACTCACCCTGGTCCTTTGGCACATAGATTTTATCTTCCAGACTCTCCCTTATTTGTAATTTTAAAGTAACATTTTTTTCTAATTGTAAAAGTAATACATGTTCATTGGAGAAAACTTAGAAAACAGAGAAGAGCAAAGAGGAAGGCAAAATCATCAGTAATTTCATTACACATAAATGCCCACAAATAAAAAAAAAGGTGACTTACAAATAAAATGGAGTTGAACTGTACTTTTTTGTGTCTTTTTTTTGACGTATCAATATATCACAAACATTTCCATATGTGCTTTGTCTTTTGGAACAAATTTTTTAGCATTAAAATGCCTCCTGAAATTTCTTTAAAAACTCCCAATTTTTATCACTTGAGTAATATGTTCAGAACACATTGTAGGAAAATAAAGCATAGATGCGATTCAAAACATTTACCACTCTTTCATAATCCCTGTTAGCTTTTGTTATGTATTTTGTTGGGATATATATATATATACATATACACACACACACATAAATATTATATTTAAAAATATATTTAAAAAATTTAAAGTTACAAACCTGTGTGTGTGTGTATATATATCTATACACACACATAATATAGAACATATAATGTATAGTATGTTCTTATCTAGTCTTACATATGCATTTTCACATGCATTAGTGATTCTTCTACTAGGGTGCAGATTAGAGGAGTTTCTTATTCAGCTGATCAGGCGGAGGATCCCTTTTTACAAGAAAGAAAAGAACAAGGTGGTAGCAATGAAGGCTATTGCAGGGAGCTTGGGGTAGGATTTGGTGACCCCCCCACCGCCTTCTCCACCTGGGATGTTGAATGCAATTGCTTATTGTGCCAAGCAACATTTAAGTCTGGAGAATTAGGCCCAAATTACCCTTGAAAATGGCTCAGGACAGTGCCTTTCTGGAGACTAAAATACACAGCAAGCATTCTTCTACCAATGGAGCACATTGTGTTTTTCTCATGATATACCAAAGGAAGTAGTTGGTAATGTTTAGGGGGCATTTTTATGAAAAGTAAATATCCACAGTGGAACCACACAGTGATGTGTGATGCCTTCACTGCCAAGTGCGTCGCCTGCCTGGGAATCAGGAACTCCCATCTCCCACTCACGCAGCCACTGGCTCAGGAGGGATTCTTCTGGCTCATCTGGACTGCTATTGCTCATATTTGCAAAATATCTGACAAAGGACTCATTGCCAGAATATATAAAGAACTCCTACAAATCAGTAAGAAGGGGAGAATCTTATAATAGAGTGGGTAAATATTTAAACAGACATTTTACAAAAGAAGGTATACAAATGGCCAATAAGCCCATGAAAAGATGCTCAAAATATTAGGCATCAGAGAAATGCAAATCAAAACTACACTGGGGTACCATTACACACCCACCAGAACGATTACAATAAGGAAGACTGAGTAGAGGGAGTGCTGGTAAGGATATGGAGCAACTGGAATGCTAATACATTGTTGATGGGATTATAACACAGACGACCACTTTGGAAAAACAGCTGCAGAGTTACTTATAAAATTAAATAGAAATATTTATATACAAAGATACCTCTATTAATGTTTATAGCAACTCTATTGATAATATCCCATAACTGGAAACAGCCCAAGTGTCCAACAAGTGAATAGTTAAATTCAAGTTATATCCATATGGTACAGTATTATTCAGTAAATAACATAACGATATAGTGATACACACAACATGAATCAATCACAAAAACATTGTTAAGCAAAAGAAGCCAGATACAAAGATGTACAGACTGAATGACTCCATTTGTACAAAGTTTCAGAAAGGCAAAACTAAGTTGATTTAAAAGGTAAGAAAAAAAGCTGAAAAAAACGCGAATAAACTTATTTCCCGCACTCTCTCTTATTTTCTCTGAGCACTTGTAGTTGAATTTGGATAAGTCATCCGTGTTTCTAATACAGCTCCATCACCATAATAAACAATCCAGGGAGAAAGAACTCTGATAGGATTAGATCAGTGATTCTGAAAGATGAGAGACTGCCCTCTAGGGTTTGTTTTGGGAATTTTGCTGGGGGCATTTTTTGATGGTCAAATATAATGGGGCCCCAAATTGGAATATAGTAGGTTGGGGACCCAGAATGCAAGATGCTTTGCAATGTGTGTGACTGTCCTGGAAAATGAAGTGTTGCCCCATTTCTCAAACAAAATTTAAATGCCCTGCTAGACATTTATGCAGGTGAGAAACCCATTTATAATTTTCTGAGCTCAGAATCTAAGGTTGTTTTGCAAGTATTTTTGGATATTGAAATTTCCTGGGATGAAAATACTGTGTAAATCAAAGGATGACTATACTTTGTGTTGGTTAGAACTTTACCCAAACTATTGACCATTTTGGAAAGTTAGGATTCAGATAGTAAACACTTTGGGTGGTCTTGAATTGCACACATGACATACCCTTTTTAGCTGGCATTTGGTAGCTGTTTTACTCATGCCATGTATAGGTACAAGATTTAGCTATTTCATTATGTATTTACACATCAAAATACATATTATTATAAAATAGTTTCTTTTCTCCTTTATAGTATGGCTAGGGCTTAATTTGTTTTTTCTTGAAATTATATGAATAGATACGTTGCAATATTTATGAATTTTATTTTAGAACATAAAGAATGTCCCCTTTATGTTCTAAAATTAAATTGCAAAAAATTTATTACAAAAAGGAGCATTGGGTCTTAGAGTGAATGTCAAGTTCTCATCAACATATTAGTGGGACCTTATGAGGGTGTAGAAATTCCTCAAATTTCCAACAAGAAGGTCCATTTCCCTCTAAGCATAGGGGCTCAGTGTTTCATGGGTATAAGAGCAGACATATTCCTCTTTATAGAAGTTTATTGCAAGGATACATATAAATGTGAATATATAGGACATGCACGACCCACCCGTTTATACTCTTCTAGCTGCCTTGGCTGAAGTGACAGTCATATGCAGACCAGGAGGTCCTTCTTCCCCATGCCTCAAACACAGCTGACTGGACGAGAGGTGCGTGACTCAAGCCAAGCTAGTCCTATAGGATGGCCCCCAACCTGAGGTGGGTTGGTACAAAATGATGAGCTGGATCAGTCAGATTCCCAATACAAGAATTTGAATTGGGTAATACAGAGAATAAAACAGTTAATAATTGGAGTTGAAGCAGAGAAGATGTCTTAGTAAGGGTCAAGCTTGAAGACTAGGGTGCATAGTGGGAGGAGGGGTGAGATAGAGCATAATTTGAGGAAGCAGAAGCTATGAGTAAATAGAAGCTATTAGAGGAAAGGCAGACAGTCCTCTACCTACTTTAATGCATAAGTTGTTCCTGAACTTGTTTTTAAATCCAAACATCGAAGTATTGTGTAGTCTACTACACTGCCTGCCTCTCAGTCTCATCTGAGATCTCTCTTCCCTTGCATACTAGGCTTTAGCTACATGGCCAGTCTTTCATCTCTGAAACAAACCACCTTCCCACACAAAGGCCTCTGCACATGCTGTTCCACCTAGCATGTTCTTCTGCAAATCCCCTTCCAACTCTTTGCAAACATAACTTCTCATCCTATAGATCCCAGGTTAAATGCTGCCTCCTCAGAGAGGGTAACTCAGATAGCTCATGGAGGTCCCCCTCCCTCATGACCTCAAACCCCCTATTCTCAATCCCTGTACTCTTCATAGCCCTTACCACTATATGTAATTATGAATTTTTGTTTAGTTCCCTTTTACTCCACAGGTTGTAGACTCCATGATGGCAAATCCCATTTTTGTTTTATTCACCATTGTGTAACTAGACAAGGGAGGAAATAAAGTCAGAATAATTACCCCACCAGCTCACTCTCTGCAGAGTCACCATCTGAGTAAGTTAACAATAATCCACAATCATTTTCAGAGCTCCATCTACCTTCTGCACAGGGGAAACTGGAGAAATTAAATGTGACTGGGATAAGAAAAAATACCCCTGCATCTTCAAGTGTTTGATGGTGCACGAACCTCTGTAATTCCCCAGGGGTACTGAATTGCATTTGGTAAATGGCTCTAGGTGCCTTGGCCTGAAGGAAGATTTTCAGTATATGGAAGGTTCTCCCAACTGGAGAAGTTGTAGTTAGTTCCTGTAGCTACTAATGTGGGAATTACCTCGACTTCATTTAAGTGTTCCAAGAAACGTGTGACCTATTTCCTGTATTAAATCTCTTCTGTGAAATACCTATTGCATTTTTTTGTCATCCTGACTGCATCCTGTCTTTTGTCAAATATTGATTTTAATGCTCAGCTCTTCAGCAAATAGCCAGAATATGTGTTCGGTGTATCTTTCTTACATTCTCATGGGGCAGGGAGTGAAGAGATAATAAACACAATAAAGAGAAAAATAGAGTAGATGCTGATAAATACTATGGAGAAACGCAAGCAGAAAAGTAAGGGAGAGAAATTTTTAAAGAAAAAATAAGGTATTTAGAGAAGGCTTCAGTGAGAAGGTATTTTAATAAAGATCCAAAGGATGTTAGAGAGTGAGTTGTGTGTATGATTGGAGGATGAGTGTTCTAGGCAGAGGGAACAGCAACTGCAAAGACCATGAGTTGGGACTACATTTGGTGTCTGAAGAATAACAAGGAGGCCAGCATGGCTCAAGGGGAGTGAACCAGGAGGAGAGTAGTTGGAGATAAGGTCAGAGAAATAACAGAGTCCAGATTGTGGGGTGCCTGGTGAGCTATTATAAGGACTTTGGCTTTACTTTGTGTGAGATGAGAAGTCACAGGGGGATTATGAGGGGAGGAGAGCCATAATCACTCTGCTTGCTTTATTGGGAATAGACAGAATGTAGAGAAAGGAAGAAGGAGGAAAATCAGTTGGTGGCATTGTAATAATCCAGGTCAGACACGATGGTGAATGGGCCAGGGGAGCAGCAATGGCAGTGGGAGAAAAAGTCGAAGATTGGACATGCAGTAAACTCTGTATGAGGCAATAGGTAGGGTTCCACAAAAGTCAACAGGTAAAATATGGGTCTCATTCATTGCATTGTTAATGAAATGACTGGGGAGTGCCTGTGTAGCCAGTAGACTGTGGAGTTCTGGTTCTGAGTAAGAGGTCCAGGTTTATCTCTGTGATAGCTGGTGTATCAAGCCACCTGGAGGCAGTGTGGTTCCAGTAAAGTACTGATGGTGAGGATCCTGTATGGGGTGGTGGGAGTCGGAGGCAAGGGCTGGATGAACCTTCCAGGATATAGCAGTTGATTCCAGACGCCTTCCAGTTAGATGATGCCCAACAAACAAATGGGGAGAAGATATCAAAGATTGGGCTGGGAGAACACTGAGGATGTGGGGCTCAATCTGCTGCCTCTCTGCCTTTCAATAGGGCTTTTACTTTTCTCCATAAAATTCTTGAACATGTTTTGTTTGAAATATTTGATATTTGAAATATCACAGGTACTGGGAAGTACTTTTTCTTTTGGTTGTTAGCAGTTTGACTATGCTATGCTTGGATGTGTTTTTCTTTGTGTATATCCTGCTTGGAGTTCACTGAGATTCTTGAGTCTGTGAATTGATGTATTTCAACAATTTTAGAAAAATTTCAGCCATTACGTTAAAAAATATTTCTTCTTCCCCATTCCCTCTCACTTCTCCTTCTGAGACTTCAATTACACATATGTTAGATTATTTGATAATGTCCTGTAAGTCTCTCATGCTCTGTTCTGTTTGTTCTACACTCCTTTTTTCTCCAAGTGTTTTGATTGTATTTCCTACTAATCTGACTTGGAGTTTACTGATTCTTCCTTCTACTAGGCCTAATCTGCTGTTAAGCCCATCCGAATAATTCTTAAATTTTGATTTTGTATTTTTCTGTTTAGAATGCCCAATTTATTCTTAGAGATTCCATTTGTGATAGACTGATCCTCAGTCATTGGAGGTGAATCACAGCCCCAGTATTCATGCCCTGTGCAGTCCTGTTCTATACTGACCCTGGATTAACTGACTTTCTTTCACCAACAGGACTTAAGAAAACATAGTAACAGCAGTTTAATAAATGCTGCATATTGAGGCTTGTGCACTTACACTTTGCCATCATAAGAAGCCAAGTTTAACTTCCTTGAAATGAAGAGGCTTGTGGAGAGGGATGCAGTCACATGAGTGACTCCAGGTGAGAATATCAGAACCACCACTCAATAACACACAGAAGTCTGAGAAATAATGAATAGTAGTTATTTTAATCCACTAAATTTTGGAGTGATTCATAATGCAGCAACAGAAACCTGATACACTACTTTTCTATGTATTGGTTTAAGTTTTTGTCCTTTCAATCAGTATTTCCTCTAACTTCTTTAACTTATTTTTAATAGTTATTTTAAAGTTGTTAACTCCAACAACTGTGCCATCTTTGGATTTGCTTCAACTGTCTATTATTGTTTATGGGTCATATTTTCCTTCTTCTGTGCATGCCTTATAATTTTTTTTGCATGCATGAAATTGCATTTAAAAGAAACTTAGCCCCTGAAAACTACAAGACACTCTTAAGAGAAATTAAACAGGACATTAATAAATGGAAATTCATCCCATGCTCTTGGGTAGGAAGAATCAAATACTGTCAAAATGGCCATCCTATCTAAAGCAATCTACAGATTCAATGCAATCCCTATCAAAATACCAACAGCATTCTTCAACGAACTGGAACAAATAGTTCTAAAATTCATATGGAAACAGAAAAGACCCCAAATAGCCAAAGCAATCCTGAGAAGGAAGAATAAAACAGGGGGGAATCTCACTTCCCAACTTCAAGACCTACTACAAAGCCACAGTAATCAAGACAATTTGGTACTGGCATAAGAACAGACCCATAGACCAGAGGAACAGAATAGAGTGTCCAGATATTAACCCAAGCATATATGGTCAATTAATATATGATAAAGAAGCCATGGATATACAATGGGGAAATGACAGCCTCTTCAACAGCTGGTGTTGGCAAAACTGAACAGGTACATGAAAGAGAATGAAAGTGGATTACTATCTAACTCCATATACAAAAGTAAACTCAAAATGGATCAAAGACCTGAATGTAAGTCATAAAACCATAAAAATCTTAGAAGAAAACATAGGCAAAACTCTCTTGAACATAAACATGAACAACTTCTTCATGAACATATCTCCCTGGGCAAGGGAAACAAAAGCAAAAATGAACAAGTGGGACTACATCAAATTAAAAAGCTTCTGTACAGCAAAGGATACCATCAGTAGAACAAAAAGACATCCTACAGTATGGGAGAATATATTCATGAATGACATATCCGATAAGGGGTTGACATCCAAAATATATAAAGAGCTCACGCACCTCAACAAACAAAAAGCAAATAAGCTAATTAAAAAATGGGTAGAGGATCTGAACAGGCACTTCTCCAAAGAAGAAATTCAGATGGCCAACAGGCACATGAAAAGATGCTCTACATCGCTAATCATCAGAGAAATGCAAATTAAAACCACAATGAGATATCACCTCACACCAGTAAGGATGGCCAACATCCAAAACACAAACAACAACAAATGTTGGCGAGGATGTGGAGAAAAGGGAACCCTCCTACACTGCTGGTGGGAATGCAAATTAGTTCAACCATTGTGGAAAGCAGTATGGAGGTTCCTCAAAAAACTAAAAATAGAAATGCCATTTGACCCAGGAATTCTACTCTAGGAATTTACCCTAAGAATGCAGCAGCCCAGTTTGAAAAAGACATATGCAGCCCTATGTTTATCACAGCACTATTTACAATAGCCAAGAAATGGAAGCAACCTAAGTGTCCATCAGTAGATGAATGGATAAAGAAGATGTGGTACATATACACAATGGAATATTATTCAGCCATAAGAAGAAAACAAATCCTACCATTTGCAACAACATGGATGGAGCTAGAGGGTATTATGCTCAGTGAAATAAGCCAGGTGGAGAAAGACAAGTATCAAATGATTTCACTCATCTGTCGAGTATAAGAACAAAGCAAAAACTGAAGGAACAGAACAGCAGTAGACTCACAGAACCCAAGAATGGACTAACAGTTACCAAAGGGAAAGGGACTGGGGAGGATGGGTAGAAAGGGAGGGAGAAGGAGAATAAGGGGCATTATGAGTAACACACATAATGTAGGTGGTGGGGGGCACAGGGAAGGCAGTATAACACGAAGACAAGTAGTGACTCTATAGCATCTTACTACACTGATGGACAGTGACTGTAATAGGGTGTGTGGTGGGGACTTGATAGTGGGTGGAATCTAGTGACCACAGTGTTGCTCATGTAATTGTATATTAATGATACCAAAAAAAAAAAAAGAACTTTAGCAACTAGAATAAGTACTATTTTCACTTAGAGGTAGCATATCATTTCCTCTGTTAGCTAGTTAGTTGTCACTGTTGTTAATGTATCTTTGTAAACCAAGACAATAAAGTGTTCTTAGTTCTTGTTGTGTTTCTACATAGGTATGGGGAAAATTTTTGAAAGTAATGATTTATTAGGTGATGATGAAGTTACAGAGATTAATAATATAATCAAAGATAGCTAGTGAGAGCACAGTAAAATTACTGAGAACAACCTGAGTTAATCTCTGAAAATGAACACACTTATACTTTAAGCCTTCTACCTTAAAAAAATTCTAGGAACAAAAGAATACAGAAACATACCTTTCATTAGCTTCCAAAACAATGAAATCACGATATGCCATGTAGATTTCAGAAATTTCCACTGCACACTTATGAGTGAAATTGAAAAAAGAAAATAATGTCTTATCGTTATTATGAAAATAGTTTTTACTTCACAGACCACCTGAAAGGGGTCTTCCTGAGAACTTCTAGGGTACACTAACAGACACACACGGGGATCAGCCAGAGGTGTTTATTGACAGAGCTTAGGAACTTACTGGGTTCAGACACTTGGTAGCTTCATCTGCATTTTCATGGCTTCAGGCTTCATAGAACTTAAATTGCCATGGCATTTCTCTTGGCAGGAACATGGGCTTCACACAGCACAGTTTATTATTAGTGCAGTAAACATAGGTCCTTTCCTTCCTGAAGCATCTCTGGCAGCATTTCCCATGAAGATTCCAGCATTTTTGGGTGCTGCCTGACACAAAAAAGAAAGAAGAATGGAGACAGTGTCAGTCCTAAGAACACGTAGGTTCTGGACTTGAAAGGACTGTAAAAGGATTAAAACAGATGTGACAGAAGGTCCTCTGGCCTTCCATCCTGGCCTCCTTAGTCTTTTTCCTTTCACCTCCCCTTTAAAAAATTGTGGTAAAATACAAATAACATAAAATTTACGAATTTAAGCATTTTAAAGTGTTCAATTCAGAGGCGTTAAGAACATTCACAATGCTGTGACCCCATCACCACCATCTAGTTCCAAATCTTTTCGATCATCCCACACCGAAACCCTGAACCCATTAAGCATTCTCACTTCCCCCTCCCCCCTGCCGTGGGCAGCCACCAATTTGCCCTCTTGTTTGTAGATTTGCCTACTCTGGATATTTTATGCCAATGGAATCATATAATACATAGCTTTTTGCATCTGGCTTCTTTCACTTAGCATGTTCTCATGGTTCATCCATATTGTGTTTTTCTTTTTTTGGGCTAGCATTCCATCATCATTCTCTTTATAATTTTATTTTTGTTTTGTTTTGCTTTTGCCAAGGCCTATCATCTAGAACGTGGCCATACTTAGAGCTTATTTTTTTATTGTGGTAAAATACACATAACATAAAATTTACAGTCCTAACTATTCTCAAGTGTACAGTTTAGTGGTGAATACATTCACTTTGTTTCGCAACCATCACCACCATCATCCCCATAAGTCTTTCTATTTTGTAAAAATGAAACTCTATACCCGTTAAAAAATAACTCCCCATTCTCCCCTCCCCGCAGTCCCTGACAACAACCCATACATACTGTTTTTGATAACATTTCCTGTCCTAGAGTCTTGACTAACCAACAAAGTACAAGACTTGCAAAACCAGCTCTCAAAAGAATTGTTCTGACAATTTTGGGGGAGGGATTGCACCAATGGCCTCAATCAAGAGGTACAAAAATCTGGAATAATTTCCAACTATTCTAATCACAAGTTTTGCAGTAAGGATAAGATTTGCTACATGAGCCAAACAGGGACATGTACCCCTCTCTTCTTTTTAGTCTATGAAAAGCTCCAAGCCTGCTCTGATTCGGGTCTTGAAGTGCTCCCTGATGTCCATCAGCTGAATAAAACTGGTAACCTCTATTTGTGTCAGCAAGCTATTTTCTTTAGATAATTTGGTGCCATGACTTCTCTATTTCACTGATTTGTAATTTAATCTTTACTAGTTCCTTTGTTATTTTTGCTGTAGGTTTAGATCAGGTTTATTTTGTGGTAAGGGGTACGTTTTCCTTGAGGTTATCTTTTGACCAGTATGGGGGAGACTATCAGGGAAAATTTGTGTTTCAGTGGAAAATTATACACTGTCTGGAGCAGTATTTCTCAGCTGGGGCGAATTTTGCTCCCTAGGGAATGTTTAGCAGTGAACTGTCTGGAGCCCTTGTTAGTTAGCACAACTGGTGGGGGAGTGCTACTGGCAATTAGTGGGTAGACACCAAGGATTCTGCTAAATATCCTACAATGCCTAGAACAGCCACAACAAAGGATTATCCATCCCAAAATGTCAATAGTGCCAAAGTGTCCATAATTGCCAACAATGTCAACAGTCCCTGGTCCAGATATATAACAACCTTTAGAGCTATCTGGTTTTGATTATGTGGGATTTATTTTACAACTTTATGGGCTGTTGATAAATGGGAGTAGTGCAAAATAATTGTTTTCTGTGTACATGCAAGTATATTCTGTTCCATAGGGGTTCCGCTGACTCCCTACCTTCCCCTGCATCATGGGGGAATGTTTTTTTAAGTTTGATTAAAACTAAATCATAGAATCAACAATCTCAGTGAACCCCAAACAGAATAAAACCTAAAGAAAATGATGCAAAGGCATATCATCATCAAATTTTTGAAAATCATGTTAAAGAAAAAAAAATTTTTTAAGCAGCCACAGAAATGACACATTACATAGGATAAGAGGTAAAGATAACAGAAGACTTCTTGTCAGAAACTGCACACTAGAGGACAGTAAAGAGATGCATTTAAAGCAATCAAAGGAAAAAAGACAATCCATAATTCTTTACACAGAAAAAAAATCCTCCAAAATTGGAGAAATATACTTTCTCAGATCTTCAAAAACCAAGAAAATTTGGAGTAACAGTGGTGGAATATGAGGCCCCCAGCCCTCATCCTCCTATAGGAACACTAGTGTGGCAACCACCCAAACATGAAATGTACAAAAGTTAAAATTAAAATAAGAACCATTAGAATAAAAACAAAGAGGTATAGCTAAGAAGGCAATAGTGCAGACTAATTGGAATCATTAAAAACCCAACTGATTTGAAAGATGGTAAAGAAAGAAGATAAAGTGAACAAAGAAAGGATAGGCAGAAAGAAAACAGAAAGATGGTAGGTTAAATGTAATCATATTGATAATTATATTAAGTGTAAACGGTCTGAACATCTCAATTAAAAGGTAGAGATTGTCAGACTGGATAAAAAAGCAAGACCTAACTACATGCTGTCTGTAAGAAATTTGTTCTAAACATAGAGACACATATATGTTAAAAGTAAAAGAACAAAAACAACAAAAATACCATGGAATCACTAATGAAAGAAATAAGGAGTACTTACATTAATATTTAAAAAGTAGATTTCAAAACTAAGTAAATTACCAAGCATAAAAAAGGCTACTTCAGAACTTCCGGGAAGATGGCGGAGTGAGCAGGGCGGCAGAAATCTCCTCCCAACACTATGTTTATCTACGAAAACACAGAAAATACATCTATTCCTAAAAGAGAGACGAGAATACACAGGAAAGCGCACAGCGTGCAGCTACCCCCGAGAGGACTCGGCACCCCAAGAGGCGGTCTTAAAGAGCCCAGCTGACATACGTGGCAACTATCAGTGACCAACTATATAGCCATGAAAAGACAGAGGAATATGGTTCAGACCAAAATCAACCAGACAACCCCAGAGAGGGAGTCTGAAGGGATGGAAATGCACAGCCTCCCTGAAAAAGAATTCAGAATAAAAGTCATAACCATGCTGATGGACCTACAGAGAAATGTGCAAGAGCTGAGGGAGGAAGTGAGGGAACTGAGGAAAGACAATACAGAAATCAGACAAGCAATCGACGGGCTTAACAGCAGAATGGATGAGATACAAGAGACTGTTAATGGAATAGAAAACAGAGAACAGGAGTACAGAGCAGCTGAGGCAGAGAGAGATAAAAGGATTTCTAGGAATGAAAGAATATTAAGAGAACTGTGTGACCAATCCAAACGGAACAATATTCGCATTATAGGAGTACCAGAGAAGAAGAGAGAGAAAAAGGGATAGAAAGTGTCTTTGAAGAAATAATTGCTGAAAACTTTCCCTCGCTGGGGAAGGAAGTAGTCTCGCAGTCCACCGAAGCTCATAGATCACCCAACACAAGGGACCCAAGGAAGACAACACCAAGACACATAATAATTAAGATGGCAAAGATCAAAGATAAAGACAGGGTATTAAAGGCAGTTAGAGAGAGAAAAAAGATCACCTACAAAGGAAAACCCATCAGACTATCATCAGACTTCTCAACAGAAACCTTACAGGCCAGAAGAGAATGGCATGATATATTTAACGTTACGAAACAGAAGGGCCTCAAACCAAGAATATTGTATCCAGTACGATTATCATTTAAATATGATGGAGGGGTTAAACAATTTCCATATAAACGAAAGTTGAGAGAGTTTGCCTCTCATAAACCACCACTACAGGATATCTTAAATGGACTGCTCTAGATGGAAGCACACCTAAGGCTAAAAAGATGTCACCAGAAGAAAAAAAATCATAGCAAAGAAAGCAGACCATCCAAATACTAACTAAAGGCAAAGAATAAAACACCTAGTATAGAAAGAATGGAGGAGGAGGAATAAGAAGGGAGAGAAAGAAAGAAACATCAGACTGTGTTTACAATAACTTAACAAGAAAGTTAAGTTAGATTGTTAGATAGTAAAGAAGCAACCCTTGAACCCTTGGTAACCACGAATCTAAAGCCAGCAATGGCAATAAGTACATATCTATCAATAATCACCCTAAATGTAAATGGATGGAATGCACCAATCAAAAGACACAGAGTAACAGAATGGATAAAAAAGCAAGACCCATCTATATGCTGCCTACAAGAAACTCACCTCAAATCCAAAGATATACACAGAATAAAAGTGAAGGATGGAAAAAGATATTTCATGCAAACAACAAAGAGAAAAAAGCAGGTGTTGCAGTACTTGTATCAGACAAAATAGACTTCAAAACGAAGAAAGTAGCAAAAGATAAAGAAGGACATTACATAATGATAAAGGGGTCAGTCCAACAAGAAGATATAACCATTATAAATATATATGCACCCAACACAGGAGCGCCAGCATATGTGAGACAAATACTAACAGAATTAAAGGAGGAAATAGACAGCAATGCATTCATCTTAGGAGACTTCAACACACCACTCACTCCAGAGGACAGATCAACCAGACAGAAAATAAGTAAAGACACAGAGGCACTGAACAACACACTAGAACAGATGGACCTAACAGACATCTACAGAACTCTACACCCAAAAGCAACAGGATACACATTCTTCTCAAGTGCACATGGAACATTTTCCAGAATAGACCACATACTAGGCCACAAAAAGAACCTCAGTAATTTCAAAAATATTGAAATCCTACCAACCAACTTCTCAGATCACCAAGGTATAAAACTAGAAATAAATTTTAGAAAGAAATCAAAAAGGCTCACAAATACATGGAGACTTAACAACACTCTCCTAATTAATCAATGGGTTAACGACCAAATCAAAACAGAAATCAAAGAATATATGGAGACTAATGACAACAACAACACAAAGCCACAACTTCTGTGGGACGCAGCAAAGGCAGTTCTAAGAGGAAAGTATATTGCAATCCAGGCCTATTTAAAGAAGGAAGAACATTCCCAAATGAATAGTCTAAAGACACAATTACTGAAATTGGAAAAAGAAGAACAAATGAGGCCCAAAGTCACCAGAAGGAGGGACATAATAAAGATTAGAGAAGAAATAAATAAAATTGAGAAGAATAAAACAATAGAAAAAATCAATAAAACCAAGAGCTGGTTCTTTGAAAAAATAAACAAAATAGATAAACCCCTAGCCAGACTCATTAAGAGAAAAAGAGAATCTACACACATAAACACAATCAGAAATGAGAAAGGAAAAATCACGACGGACCCCACAGAAATACAAAGAATCATAAGAGAATATTATGAGAATCTATATGCTAACAAGCTGGAAAACATAGAAGAAATGGACAACTTCTTAGAAAAATACAACCTTCCAAGACTGACCAAGCAAGAAACAGAAAAACTAAACAGACCAATCACCAGTGACGAAATCGAATTGGTAATCAAAAAACTACCCAAGAACAAAACCCCTGGGCCTGATGGATTCACCTCTGAATTCTACCAGACATATAGAGAAGAAATAACACCCATTCTCCTTAAAGTTTTCCAAAAAATAGAAGAGGAGGGAATACTTCCAAACTCATTCTATGAAGCCAGCATCACTCTAATACCAAAACCGGGCAAAGACCTCACCAAAAAAGAAAATTACAGACCAATATCCCTGATGAACGTAGATGCAAAAATACTCAACAAAATATTAGCAAACCGAATTCAAAAATACATCAAGAGGATCATACACCATGATCAAGTGGGATTCATCCCAGGGATGCAAGGATGGTACAACATTCGAAAATCCATCAACATCATCCACCACATCAACAAAAAGAAGAACAAAAACCACATGATCATCTCCATAGATGCTGAAAAAGCATTTGACAAAATTCAGCATCCATTCCTGATTAAAACTCTCAACAAAATGGGTATAGACGGCAAGTACCTCAACATCATAAAGGCTATATATGACAAACCCACAGCTAACATCATACTTAACGGCGAGACGC
Organism: Smutsia gigantea; assembly: GCA_032199065.1. NCBI lineage: Eukaryota > Metazoa > Chordata > Mammalia > Pholidota > Manidae > Smutsia > Smutsia gigantea. The sequence goes on from JAVSCE010011537.1 coordinate 93,474, forward strand.
TGAAAGCTTTTCATCTAAGATCGGGAACAAGACAGGGATGCCCACTCTCTCCACTGTTATTCAACATAGTACTGGAGGTCCTAGCCACAGCAATCAGACAAAACAAAGACATACAAGGCATCCAGATTGGTAAAGAAGAAGTCAAATTGTCACTATTTGCAGATGACATGATACTGTACATAAAAAACCCTAAAGATTCCATTCCAAAACTACTAGAACTAATATCTGAATTCAGCAAAGTTGCAGGATACAAAATTAACACACAGAAATCTTTTGCTTTCCTATATAATACTGATGAACTAACAGAAGAGAAATCAGAAAAACAATTCCATTCATAATTGCATCAAAAAGAATAAAATACCTAGGAATAAACCTAACGAAGGAAGTGAAAGACCTGTACTCTGAAAACTACAAGACACTCCTAAGAGAAATTAAAGAGGACACTAACAAATGGAAATGCATCCATGCTCTTGGCTAGGAAGAATAAATATTGTCAAAATGGCTATACTACCTAAAGCAATCTACAGATTCAATGCAATCCCTATCAAACTACCAACAGCTTTCTTCAATGAACTGGAACAAATAATTCTAAAATTTGTATGGAACCACAAAAGACCCCGAATAGCCAAAGCAATCCTGAGAAGGAGGAATCAAACAGGGGGAATTACACTCCCTGACTTCAAGCTCTACTACAAAGCCATAGTAATCAAGACAATTTGGTATTGGCACAAAAACAGATCCACAGACCAGTGGAACAGAATAGAAAATCCAAACATTAACCCAAACATATACAGTCAATTAATATTTGATAAAAGTGCCTTGGATATACAATGGGGAGATGAAAGCCTCTTCAGCAGCTGGTGTTGGAAAAACTGGACAGCTACATGTAAGAGAATGAAACTGGACTACTGTCTAGCCCCATACACAAGGTAAACTCAAGGTGGATCAAAGACTTGAATGTAAGTCATGAAACCATAAAACTCTTAGAAAAAAACATAGGCAAAAATCTCTTGGACATAAACATTAGCGACTTCTTTATAAACATATCTCCCCGAGCAAGGGAAGCAAAAGCAAAAATGAACAA